>VWPV01028410.1:0-19630 GCA_013389885.1 Geococcyx californianus | reverse complement strand
CATAAGCATAAATTCAATTATCTGGCATTATCTTTGTACACAAGAGAGACATTTCAAGTCATTATTTCTTAAGTCCTACATATTCAACATATTAAACACACCCCTGATATTTCAGGAATATACTAGCTGAGAAGGTGCCAAAGTAGTATATAAAAACTTATTCACAAATTAAAATAAACAATATTACTGTTTGAACACAATCCATATATACTATAGCTTTTTGAATAACTATTTTCAATAATAAAATTATGGAAAAATTTGATGGCATCTTTCCTGTTGTTTGCAGAGGAAACTTCTCTTTATACTGTTTAGAACTTTATTTAGTAAACTATTATGAAAGCATTGAATGTAGTTATCACTAGTTATTACTTTAATGAAAAAAAAACAAATAGATATTAAATATTTATTTTTTTTAAAAAAAAAAGCAGTGTATTCTGATTTAAAGTGGAAAAAACACTATAGAAATCCATTCTTAGAACTGGCACTTTGTGTTTGTATAGCCTGCATTTATTTTGGTCAACATTAGCACACTAACTGCATTTTTAAACACAGTTAAATTCACAAAATATTTGAGGATCATTAAGATATTGATTTGCTGAGGGACTGAGAGTCAACACAACCTCTGCATCTTTGAAAAATTTTTAAAAAAAGATTCTAAAAATTGCTGTCATGCATAGCCAGCCATGCAAGCTGTATGTATGAATGTGAAAGTATCAGGTGAATGTGAGGCCATCAAAAAAGTGAAAAAAAAATTCCAAAAAGTAATATACAAGTACAGAAATAGTCAAAATGAGCAAAAAAGAATATCAGTCGACATCATTTTGCCGCAGAAAAGTGACAGATAGAAGTGTTTCGTTGCAGCAGGTCAGCACATAGCACTGTTCCATTTGAGTGGTGATAACCCTGATCAGTCTCTGGGTTGTATTATCCATATTCGAACTGTGTTTGATATCTTTTAATGTGACTGTTCTACCTCTTTTTTTAATGAATCTTCCTTTATTCACTTCAATGATATAAACATTTGACTAATTGATTTACAACAGTTTTCTCTGTCACAGTTAGTCTCAATCTCACTTTTGTCTTGTTCTAGAAGAATTTTGCTACTTAGTTTCTAGACTTCTTCAGTGGTTTCAGTTGGTTTTATCCCAAAGCCCTATTGGTTTAAGAAATCACCAATTTTGTGTTTTCAGTGTGTTTAAAGTTGGCATAACCATTACCTGAACATATTTCACCAAATAGCATACTTCCATTCTAAAATATTATGTTAATATCCAATTGTCCAAACTAATTTTCTTTAGACAAAGATGAGAATGTAATTGGCCATGGATTTCCTGTTCATGGCTCCAGTTGTAATTCCAGATTTAATATAATTATTCTAATTATTATTTCTGTGTTTACTAAGCCTCCTAAGTGCTTAGTATAGAGCCAGTAAATTCTTAGTAAATTCAATAATAAAGCACAACTTGGGAAAGTAATAACGGTTCTGCTTAGAAGGAAGAATGTAACAAAGGTTCATTGTTTTCCAAATCATAGATGTAGAAGGATGCCTAAAATAACTGTGACTGTAGGAAGAAAACAAATCAAAACACTTAGCAGGTGCAAAAACATCCTGTAAAGTAGTAAACAGTGCATCCCAGGAAACAGATGATCAGCTCAAGGGAAAAAGAAATCACATCAACATTAATCCCGGATACTTCATAATTTACTTGATTGTATCCCTGCATTCTCAAGAGTGACAGAAGATGAAGGCCTTCCAAATTCCTGGTATCTGTGTGTGGGCTCCCACAAACAAGAATCAAACATCCCACATAATATGTAACTAATGGGGAAAAAAACAAAATGTGTGAGAGAGGGATTTCTTGCTTCTATTTTGCTTTGTTGGAGTTTAATTGTTGTGGTTTTGGTGTTTCTTTGCTTTGTTTGCTTTACGAGTGAGTGTTAAGCATTCTCTTCTCAAACATTGCATAGAACAGAAAAGAGTGTTGGCTCAAGGGGTTGCACACTGCTCTGCTTTTTTTTCCCCCTTTAGTATTCACAGGAAGAGATATTGAATTCTTTATGGACTATATTTTTTTTCTTCAGATTAAACTCTGGATTTAAAAGTTTGTCCTAAGGAAAAGGGTATTTTCCATGGCTGCTTCAATATTATTCAGGCATAGAATTTACCACCCATTGCCTAGCGGTCACAAAGTTTGCCTTTCTCCTCAACTGTGATCAAAATTGTTTATAGACTCATAGAATCATATTGGTTGGAAAAGACCTCTAAGATCGAGTCCAACCACAAACTTAACACTGCCAAATCCACCACTAAACCATGTTCCTAAGTGCCACGTATACATATCTTTTGTCTGTCTCCAGAGATGGTGACTCAACCGCTTCCCTGGGCAGCCTTTTCCAACGCTGGACAAGATTTTCAGTGAAGAGTGGTTGTCTAATATCCAGCCTAAAAATCCCCTGGTACAACTTGAGGCTATTTCCTCTCATTCTATCACCTGTTACTTGGGAAAAGAGACCAACACCCATCTACAGCTACAGTTTCCTTTCGAGAAGAGAAACAGTTACAAGCAAATAAGAAAATACAGTAATAAAGTTACAAAGGTGTTAACAATTTCAAAGTTAAATTTAACACAAAATAAATCCAGCTTTCCATAGCAGTAGTAGCTCAAATGTAGGTGGTGATTTTTTGTTACTTCAATGGGTGATGATTTTTAGGGCATTTCATATTTAATTAGCTCAAAATATACAAATTAATTGCTTATGAAGAAGCCAAGGCAATTTTAAGCTCCTATTCAGAAATTTTAATAACAATAACAGTAATAATAACAGAATATAACAAAATCACACTTGCATTTTTACAGTTTTCTCCCTCTCTTCAAAATGTATGTGTTTTGTGGGTTGTTTTTTTTTTTTTTTTTTTTTTCTCCTGGATCTCTCAGATTTGCTGAAATCAGGAAACAAATCATGGACTTTCACCTAGTTTGAATATGAAGAATAATTGTCAAAACAACAGAGAGGTATTGGTGAAGAATTAACATCTTACCCTACCAGAAAGTGTCCCTGATCTAGTGGAACCTGATTTAGTGGAAAGCATTCTTACTCATGGCGGGAAGGTTGAAACTAGATGATCTTTAAAGTCCCTTCCAACCCAAACAATTCTATGATTCTATTCTATGGTTCTATAACTCTAATAATACTAATAATTATACTAGCTGTAAATCAAGTAGCTGCTTTTCCAAGTACAAGACACTCGTTTTTTAAAATAATTTCAGAAGTTTGAGGATAAAATTTACTTTGAACCAAACCAAAATGCAGTGATTCCAAGATTACATGCATAGGAGAACTGTGAGGCATTTTCACTTCAAAAAGACCACACATTCAGCGAAATATAATTTAATCAAAAGGTATCTAACCATCTCAATTAATTACAAAAAGGTATGTGATCTTTTATCCCCTTAATAATTCTATTTTTTTTTTTTTTTTTTTGTCTAGAGCGAAGCTGGCATGATATTGAGTGGGGAACAAACCCCAGAAAGAGAGCAAGCAGAAAGTCACTTTTGCTTCAGTTATAAATAATGTGAAGAATTTTAAGCAGCTGTTCCACAGGGATTTTGTAGCGCTGACTGAGAATTTTGATATTGCTTTCCCTTACCTCATGCTGCAACAAATATTTGTCCAAATATGTCGTTAGCATTGACATTCACTGATATACAATGTATCATGGAAGTTCGAGATGAACCTTGAGAGACGTAGTACATGTAAAACATTTACAAAATGTAAAATATTAAGGGGGGGTGTTGGGGAGGAAGCAAGGGGAGAACAGGGAGAGAGAAGTTGCAGTGAACAAGATGACAAAAATAAGGCAGAGTAGAGTACTGTTTGGAACTCAAAATATGTTGCTACAGATAGCATCTAATAAGTTTTCTACAAGATAGTAACCAGATCTTAGGATTTAAGGGCACAATGTTCCAGCAAAATAAGAAATGACGACTGTTCCTCCTGTATCTCAAGTATTCCAGCCAGGAAAACACTTCAACAAAAAGGAAATGTGATCCGCACAACAAGTGTTTCAGACTAGAATCATCAATATCTCATCTAGGAAATCCAGTGGTTACTGAAACACAGTTTAGATAGCAGGGGAGAGGGAATACTGAAATGCTGGTTTTGCAGACAGGTATCCAAGTACCTATGAGCTGATCCTGCAAAGGATCCATATCACTGGACTTGCAACTGTGCTTAAGTTCTGCTGAACTACAGCGTCAATGCCAGCTGAGTCAGACACCTTGTATCTGAGGAAACTGAAATTACATTTCTTACTATTCAAAATGTTCACTGGACATCTAATTTTGTTATGTAATCACCAATCAAAATCTACAGGTGACAAAACATGAAGTTGAAATTCTGTAATTTTGGTTACTTCACAGGATAAATTGACTGAGATTTAGCACAAACCAATCTCAGGACTAATATATTCAAGGTAAAGCCAAGGCAAATTCTCTCTCTCTCTTTCTTCGCCCCTAGGTTTACTTCTACTTTTCCTCTCTTTTATGAAATGACATCACTTTCATCTCTTCATTGTCTTTTCTCTGAAGCAAACATTGCAGCCTTCCCCCACTGCTAGTGGGCTTAAACTGTCACCTAGTCTGACTGCATCATTTTGTCTACTGCTGGTCTCTCCTGCCCATTTGTTCCTGAGGTCTCCCTTGCTCTCCCTCTGCTCCTTGGAGGCTTTACTTCTTCATCAGGACCAAGCAGAAAAAGAGGAATCAGTCAGTGAAGCTGCTACATGACCACAAGACAGAGCCAAAACAAGTATGACATAAAGAAAAAAACCAGCCAGCATTCAACAAAGACACTTTTACCGTGTTCAAATGGCCAGAAACACTTGAAAAAAAGAAAAAACTACCATAAAGTAGTCCTGCAAACACACACAGTTAGAGCTAAGATAAAAAGAATGAACAGTGATACATTTGTAAAAGCTGGCTCACAATACTTATTTAAGGAGGAACACATTTTTTAAGGAATATCTGAGCAACATGGAATATAAGGATAAAACTAAATAAATGTGAGTTCATGATAAAATTACATCACATGAGAAACTTTTTTTAGTGGCATATTTACAGTACTCTATTTAGACTGTAGTAGTGAATTTCTGGAATATGGTAAAGGCAGAAAAAGGCAAAGAAAGTTGAAAGAGCAAAGTAGTAGTGGCTCTTGAACATATGGCTCACAAAATAAAAAATATTTGTATTCTTCCTGAGGAAATCAAATCTAAAAGTTAGTACAGTTCTATATTAAATCATAGAATCAATGAGTAGGCAAATTGTTTAATTGAATACTATCAACAAAGTGCAACTAATACAAGCTACCAAGTATGATACAGTTAATTTGGCTCAAACTTTTTCAGACATATGCAATTTAAGCTTTAATCTGAAATATATGTGGCAAAAGCCTCTTTGCAGTCATGGATAATAGTGTAATAATGGCAGACAGGTATATATGTATGTGTATAACATGCATATGTCTATGTATGTAAGCACACGTACACTCACAAGTATCCCAGTTTACAGATAAATTATTTCATACAAGTAATTTAGACCACAATGTAAGTATGGTGAAATACTAGGGAAAGAAAAACTCATATTCATTTGGATTTCCAACAGCCATTCACAGTATCACAGTATCATAAGGTTGGAAAAGACCTTTGAGATCATTGAGTCCAACCTATGACCCAACACCTACACTTACGCTTATTCATGAGAACTTACAAGAAGTAGCGTGGCAAAAAAATGTGGTAAGTGCACTATCTGCATTGATCTTGAAATATCCTACCTGAAATATAAGAGAATAGTTAAAAATAATTTTATGAATTATTCAAAAATTGAGAATTCCACATAAAATTATTAAAAATAAATTATACAATAGTACAAGGTCTTGTAAAAATGTATTAATAGTGACAAAAGATTGTAAGCAACTGGGTCAACTTTATCAAACCAAAGAAGGTTGCAGCCAGCTGCAGGAAAAGGGTCACTTGAAAAACAGAGGAAGCTTTAGCTCCCTGGAGATCTACTTTGTGTATGCTTTAGGGGCTCTTTCAACAAGAAAGAATACTTTTATAACTCTTAATTAACTTGGTAACAAAACACTGGAAAATTCAGTCTAAATTCCTACATCTATGTCAAACAAGTTTTAAATTTCCAAGAAATAGTTTAAATTGAGTTTCACACATCAGGTTTCATACACTTTACCAAGATACTTTTTATGACTGGTCCTTATTCCTTGCTGGTCTTTCTAATGGTGCCTGCAGACCTATTAGGCTCCTGAAATTTCCGTCCTTACTTCGATGACAATTCTGACCTCAGATATTCACTGTGCCAGTACACAGGCCACAGTTCAACAAGAAGTGGTGTTCAATGCCAATTCTGGCTAGGAGGGCCCACCTCCTGCTCCTCATCCCTGCTGGCTGCTTCTTGCCTCTCCTCTGCACCATGCTGTGCTAACAGGACTGTCAGCAGAGCTGTCGACCTACGCCAGGGAAGGAAACACAATAAAAAAATAAAGGTGAGGAGGAGAAGGCTTTATTTTTAACCCAAATCAGTTTCATGATGTGACTTGATGCGCATCACACCCCCACAAGCAATTTTCAAGGATGTAGAAATAGAAGATATGGTCAGGGAAAGAAACTACTCAAACTGTTGTGGTATGAGGGAACTATATTCTTGTTTTGTCATTTAACCAGCTGACAGCTCAGCAACAGAGTGAGCATGACAGGAGGTACAGATCCTGCATCCTTCATCTCTTCCCTATGAGCCAGATGGCATAATTTCTTTAAGAAGCATCACTGCAGGGAATATCATGGCCTCTGACTCCAAGAGCTATCACACAAGCCCTGGAGGCTCCACTGGCAGTTCAGCTAAGTTAGATTGTACTCCTCACTGGAGCTCCAGCTGCGGCGCAGTGCAGTGAGGCTTCTCCAGTGCACCTGAAGACAGACCCATGCTGGCAGTAGGATGCAAAGTGCTGCAAGCAGCCACACAGCGTGTAGGGGCTCCAAATGCACCGTATGGCAGGAATTATGTCTTTGGTGGCCAAACCTATAAATTAAGGCATTATAATTGCCAGTGGGAATCTGCATTTAATGCATTGTCCAATAACTGCTTACTCCATCCCAGTATATTGCCAATTTGGATAAATTTTCTTAAAAATGTCCATTTTATTTTCTCAGCTCTTCCAAGCCATCCTAAGCTCTCTAAGCTATCGGAGCATCAGATGCGTTTAAAATGAGATTACAATATTCATAACATTCTTAACCACTCATTTAGATAAAACAGCTAGCAAATATCCAGTACACATTTTATTGAGTAAAATGAAGGCTAGATTAAAATAAAATTAATCTTAGATACAATCTATTAATTCATCTTAAATACATGAAACAAAAGTATTTGCCAACATCTGATAAGTTTACTGCTGCTCTAACAAACTCAAAGAATATTTCTCTCTCTGTACTATGCTGCATTGAAAAAATAAGATTTTTCACATCCATAGTCTGAAAAGTCCATTCTCCTGGGCTAAACACATTTGACTGCCTTTCTGTAATAGCTGGCACTTGTGTTTTGGTAGCGCTCAAAGCAAGGTGGGTTCTAACTCTGTGGGTTAGCTTTAACTTTCAAAGTTGCAGCATGAAATGACTTAGTCACATAGGTTGAACACCTGCAAGGAGGAGGTTCTTCAGAAAGGCATTAGAATTTTCAGAGTAGGTGGAAAAGGAAGTCTTCGAGCACAACCGACCACCTGAGTTGTTCCTGTGACTTAAAACTATCACCATCACTAACCCTATGCTTCAGAAAGAGCAAGGTTTTTAAGTCATCCCTAAAACTGGAATTTTAGGTTATCTCTAGTCTTCTGAATGTATATTGGTAATAATAATCTCTGTATAAGTAATAGCCCTATACATTCCAATCTATTTTTACCCATAGATACAATGGAGTAGAATATATTCACACTATGCTTTCAGCTAACCTACATCACCCTCGAGTGTAACACATTTCATTCATTGTAAAGCCCCATAAAATATTTCTTTATCCACAAAACCTTTGCTCAATGGCATCTATGTAAGTGCTAAGTTATCAAAAATGTACTTCAATATCGCTTTTATTTTTGATTTGTGTGTTAATGGAATATAAATGGAAACTGAAGAAATCTTTCTGGTTTTTTTTTTGATTTTGCAATGCTAAATGTGGTTTATAAGGTCTCTATTTTAGCTTTGCCATAAGTACTTTTCTAATCCCCCACTCACATATTTTTTCCTGGTAATATTATGAAAAGAAATAATGCAATCTTAACAGTAATTCTGCCACACAATCTGACCTATATAGCTATCACAGTTCAGATAATCGAGAAACTTAGGGAGCCAGAGGATTCTGACTGATTAAGTGTCAGTGCTTAAGTTTTGGTCAGTCAAAACCATCAGTGTTTTTAAAAACAGCATCAAAACAACCATCATTAAAATTAGAAATTTTAACTTTGGCTTTCCAAACAAACAAAATCATTCTCCATTTTGAAAATCACATAACGTTTCCTCAGGACCTTAAAATTTACATTCTAGAAGTGAGGAAAAAGAAATGCCATATAAATTTTATACTATTCATCCACCTGATTTTTGTCTTCTGTCACAAAATTGAGAGAAAAGAAATTCCTTTACTGAAGTTTGACACAGGAGACTTTTGGTCTTTAGCATGATTTGGTTATTCTGTTTGAGTAATGGTCCTTGAAAACAGAATATTGTGTACTACCAAGGACCAGATCTTCAGATGGTGTAACTTGGCAAAACTCCATTGGTTCAATAATATGGATCATAAAACCTCTGAGCAAAAGATGTATCATTTTATGCTTGGAATGTGCCACTCACATTTTGGATGCTATTGTAATACAGCTGGATAAAAACCGCTAATTGCTGAAAACAGAATCTTTCCAAGAAAACCTGAAACTAACTTTTAAGTAAAGAAGAGTCTAAATAGTAAATCATCTGAAAAATTAAATATCTTATAGACTATTAGAACAACAATTTCCTGCAAGTTCAACATTGAGATTTTCCTTTAATATTTTTCACTCTATAATAGTGTTCATTGGTGACAGAATATCATAAACCTCTTTTCATTAACATGCAGAGTCAGATGTTAAGTCATGTTTTCTGAGGTTAGCTATCTGTTAATGTAGGTACTTCCATGTGGTGGAAGATATTTATGAAGAATCGTGCATTGGGCCAACAAAAAGAGTAGGAGGCAGGAATACAGCAACGGGAACTTTATTAACAGTACATGCATTGAAACAAGGATAGATTTTGACCTTCACAAAGTAAAAATTGGGGGAAAAGAAGAGGAAAAAATATGAATACAAAAAGTCAGCAAGAAGATAATCCAGAAGCCCAAATATGTTAGGAAAACTAAAGAAATGTTAAGTTAATTAAAAACTGAGCAAGCTGCAAATTGATCCTGCAATAGGAAACTGATCAAGTCGTTTAAAAAATGGGATCTGGAAGTATTTCACAATTGAAACTGGATGCTTTCTCATTCTCCCTTTTCCAAAAAAAAAAAAAAAAAAAAAAAACCCAAACAAAAATGAAGACAATTTGAAAATGAACCCACAGGAATAAAAACTGTCATTTTTTCCTAACCATATTCAGTTCTGACTGTCTGTTCTTATTAATGAGCTTGTCACCAGGAAATGTTCCTTTTTTAAATTTAGCTGTCTTTTAGACTTTTAGCCATCTACCCTTTACTCACTGGGGAAGAAGGAGGAGCAGACACTGATCTCTTCTTTCTAGTGACCAATATTAGGACTCAAGGGAATGGCAGGAAGATGTGTCAGGGGAGGGATTGGTTAGATATTAGGAAGAGGTTCTTCACGCAGAGGGTGGTGTAGCACCAGAACAGCTCCCCAAAGGAACAGTCATGACACCCAGTCTGACAACATTCAAGAAGCATTTGGACAACTCCCTCAAACACATGGTGTGAATGTGGGGTTGTCCTACGCAGGGATATGAGCTGGACTCTATGGTCCTGCTAAAGCCCTTCCAACTCAGGTCATTCTATGATTCTATGAAATTGTCCAAATAATTAATTATTATTATGATAACATTGTTCTTTTTCTCTTTATATAAAATTAATGTATCCAGACCGAAATTGTATTTGCTACACTTTGCACTGTAATTGCAAATATTATCAGTTATGTTCATTACCAAACTGTTATATTGGTGTTTGTGTTGTTAATTGAATTTTCTTACCACCAGCTTTGCTCTTTTTACACTTTTTACACACTCTGATGAAGAAAATAATTTGTGCTACTAGACTCTAGTCATATTAGAGTTCACACAGGAAAGCTGAATGAAGGGACAACAGGAGAGCATTTGATACTAACGGAGTTTACTACTACAATTTTAGAACATACAGGTGGACGTGGTTTATCTTGCTAGAACTAGCAATGCTTATTGTACAGTGCTTTGAGATTAATCATATTAATGATCTGTAACACATTTTCAACTCCCTAAAAGGAAGACTTGTAAAGCATGACAAGAGAATGGAGACAAGGGACAGTCTCATCCAAAGCCAGAATAAGGAACTAAAGAAAGAAATTGAAACAAATTTATCCATGAAGCAATGTGGAATCAAAACTGAGACAAAAGTATCAGTCTATTGATTATGTCTTCACTCTTTACTCAAATACTAATTCTGATTAATCTGAAAGAGTACTTCAATGTCTATTTCAAAATTTCTTTCTTGGTCATTGTATAACTCTTCTGTTTACATCAGAAACTCAGTTACCATCTACAGTGGTTACTGACCTACGTACCTCCACAATACTTCCAATCTATGTAAAACATTTAAGGATTTAGAAAGGGAACACTGAGAGAATAACAATTTCAAGATGCATTACATCTTCTAGAAGACAATGTGATTCCTAAGGGAGAGGAGGAGGAGTGAAACATAAAGAACATTTTGTTGCAATTTCAGGAATCAGCATTGTTCTTGGAAAATAGCCACTTTGGCTTACTTAGAAATAATCCCACTTTCTGTGATATGTCCAGAAGCACCTGTTCTCTTTCCCAATGTCTTCTTTAAATACTGTTCCTGCTTGATAAATTTATAACATACAAAAAATCTTAAGGTACTCAGACAATATCAATACAATAAAAACTCTGGTATGATAATATATCTGTATGAATTTTTTTCTCTTGCCTTGTTTTAAAATATTTTGACTCTTTTCCATCTTCCATTACCCCCATTTTAAAACTACAGAGTAAGATAAAATTATAGAATCATAGAATCAAAGAATGGTTTGTGTTGGAAGGGACTTTAAAGATCATCTAGTTCCAAGCCCCCTGCCATGGGCAGGGACACCTCCCACCAGACCAGGATGCTCAAGGCCCCATCCAACCT
The DNA here is from genome assembly GCA_013389885.1 of Geococcyx californianus. Lineage (NCBI taxonomy): Eukaryota > Metazoa > Chordata > Aves > Cuculiformes > Neomorphidae > Geococcyx > Geococcyx californianus. The sequence goes on along the minus strand of VWPV01028410.1, from coordinate 8,198 downwards.
GGCCTTGAACACTTCCAGGGAGGGGGCATCCTCAGCTTCCCTGGCCAACCTGTGCCAGGGCCTCACCACCTTCAGCACATAGAATTTCTTCCTAATGTCTAATCTAAATCATCCAGTTTAGAGACATTTCCTCTCATCCTATCACTACTTGTCCTTGTAAGAAGTCCCTCCCCAGCTTTCTTGTAGGTCTCTTTCAGGTACTGGAAGGCTGCTTTGGGGTCTTCTCAGAGCCTTCTCTTCTCCAGTCTGAACAACCCCAGCTCTCTCAGCCTGTCCTTATAGCAGAGGTGTTCCAGCCCTCTGATCATCTTTGTGACCCTCTTCTGGACCTGTTTCGACAGTTTCATATCCTTCTTATGCTGGGGATTCCAGAACTGGACACAATACTCCAAGTGGGGTCTCACAAGAGTGGAGTAGAGGGAGAATCACTTCCATCAATTTGCTGACAACGCTGCTTTTGGTGCTGCCCGGGATACGGTTGGTCTTCTAGGCTGTAAGTGCATATTGCCTGCTCATGTCAAGTTTCTCATCAATCAGCACCTCCAATCTGCAGGGCTGCTCTCAATCATGCCATCCCCCAGCCTCTAGAATGTCATACTTGGTCTTGTTGAACCTCATGAGTTTCCCACAGGCCGACTTCTCCAGACAACCCATAAAGAAGGGTGTGGGTTGGTTGCAATATTCCTGAAATTATTTAGATCTTTGACTTAACTGTATAACTGTAAACTAGGCTAGAGAATTGTCTTTTAAAAAGACATGCCAATAGTCAATGAAAAATTCCCCAAAGCATATTACCAATTATTTCTTATTATTTGAAGACGTATAATATCAGAAAAATACACTAAAAAGAGGTGACACATACAGATACTGGACTTTGTTACTCTGCATTGGGAAAGGACAAGTTACAAGCAGTTCATTACTTTACAGAAATCTCAAACCAGATAATTCCTCATCTGATCCTCATAAAAAGCAGGAATAAAAACCAAGAGCTTTAGAAAATCTCATTATATTACTAGCAAATATCAACGTGGAAAAATTAAAACATTCTTTACATTAAAAATGTATACTATTTAGAAAGTTTGATTTTACAGAATATTCAAAAAACTTTTCAGATTGCACAAAAGTAATATTTTTTAATAATTAAATGTCTCCAAGAATACCTCATTTAAGTGCTTTTAATTCCTGACTAGTTAGTAATCTTATTAATTATCAATCTTCACAATAATACCTTAAATCTCATTTCTTCACTGAAAGAGTGGTCAGGGATTGGAACAGCTGCCCAGGGAAGTGATGGAGTCACCATCCCTGGAGGTGTTTAGAAGATGGGTGGATGAGTTCCTTAGGGACATGGTTTAATAGGAAGACACGTGCAGTTAGACTCAATGATCTCACAGGTCTCTNTTCATTACTTTACAGAAATCTCAAACCAGATAATTCCTCATCTGATCCTCATAAAAAGCAGGAATAAAAACCAAGAGCTTTAGAAAATCTCATTATATTACTAGCAAATATCAACGTGGAAAAATTAAAACATTCTTTACATTAAAAATGTATACTATTTAGAAAGTTTGATTTTACAGAATATTCAAAAAACTTTTCAGATTGCACAAAAGTAATATTTTTTAATAATTAAATGTCTCCAAGAATACCTCATTTAAGTGCTTTTAATTCCTGACTAGTTAGTAATCTTATTAATTATCAATCTTCACAATAATACCTTAAATCTCATTTCTTCACTGAAAGAGTGGTCAGGGATTGGAACAGCTGCCCAGGGAAGTGATGGAGTCACCATCCCTGGAGGTGTTTAGAAGATGGGTGGATGAGTTCCTTAGGGACATGGTTTAATAGGAAGACACGTGCAGTTAGACTCAATGATCTCACAGGTCTCTTCCAACCTCGTGATTCTATGATCTTATTTTTTCAGAAGACTATAGTAAATTTTTCTGAATCCTCTAAAAAAAGTAAGCAGTAGGATCTCAAAATTCTGGCCTCTGTGCTAATTTAATATTCTGTAATATCTGACTTCCACTTTGTACAATGTTATACAGAACCAAGGCCAGACAAAAGTTCCTAAACCATTGAACTCAAAATGCTTTGCTAAAATAGGGAAGCAAAACATCATTATTCACATTCCACATAGAAGGGAAGCCTCTGTCAGAGAGAGATTTAAAATCAATAACTTGAGGTCACAAGTCAAGTCACTTGCCCAATCTTTTTTGAAATTATGACCGAATTCCTCACTGTTGTTTGAATGAGCAAACACACTTAGCATACTTTAGGCTCAAAATATGTCTTAAAATGCCAGAGATACCATTTACAACACACCTGAAAAATAACTGTACATCTTGAAAGTACTGAATAAGTTGTATTTCCAGGAATGTCACACTAAGATACAACCTGGACTGATGCTTTTCTTGTGGATTTAAATAAGAAACACATATTTGTATCAATGCTTTAAGGATTGCATGCTGCTGAATATCAATTCACTATTTCACAGTCTCTCCTGTAACAATTCTGCTCAAATTTTCAAGAGCTCCCAGCACAAAAGTTGTCTGTCGTAGACTTATGGAGGTGCAGAAGACTCACATCTCTCATGAAAACAGAGCAACATTTCCTTCTGTTGACTTTGTCTCTAAGATCTTTCCTCACTGTGTATTTCTTAAGTACGACCTTTACAAGTTCTAAAGAGCATCTGTTGATTCTGAAGTGGACTTTTTTTAAAAGTGGACTTGTAAATGAAGATGACAACTTTGAACCACTATATCTGTCTCTTTGAGAAAAAAACAACATATATCCTACTATTCTCTGTGACGGTTTAGTCTGCATGAAGGTAGCAGCCAAGAAATCAGTCATTTTTCATGCATTGCAACAGATCTTCTTAACACTGTTATTTACATATTATTGATTTGTTGCGTTTGACCATCTGTTTGTGGGTGAAATACTGTAGGCATATTCCATTTTCTTTTGACTTTGCTTAAAAAGCTTATCAAAATCTTTTTTTTTTCTTTATGAATCCTCTATGTTCTTTTAATCCTGATGGAAAAATGCTACATAATGTTAATTGAAGACACTAACATTACACTCAGTAAAGTATCATCAGTGGATTTCTTTAGGATGTGAAGCACTGAATGGATAATTTTAAGTATTTATTTCACTCTAGAGATGCTATTTTTCTTTTGCAATGGCTTGTAAAATGTGGTTTTACATAGTTAAACTCAGTGTTCCTCTATTTAAAATCCCCTAAAAAAAGCCGATAATTTTGAACCAGTTAATATTTTTAAATAGCCAATCAAGATTCCTTAAAATCAACTACACGTTAGACAAGGACAATACAAAATCTACATCCCACCTCAAATTCCTCTAGAAGACCTGCTATACTAATACCCTGGAAGCAATATCATGTCTAAACCCTTTAAAAGCAGCTGCTTTGGATGTAATAGTTGATATGAAATTCTGTGTGATTTAAATCCAAGTTACACAGAAAATAGTCCTCCAACAACTGAAATCCTATTTAACTTCTCAAAATATCCAAAATTGTATGTAGGAAATGCAAGTGTTTCTAAAACTCCACTTTTAAATACACATTTGTCTTTAATTTCTTTTCCTGACTCTTTATTGAAGTATGCCACCTGTGCATCCATCTAAATTGTATGTTCATGTACATACATATATTTATGTGTAGAATGCACGCAGATTGTTAAGATCAGATTTGAATGAGAATTTTCCTCAGTTCTAAGATCACCACTACAATTATCAATGCCTGATCACAGTTTGGACAGGAATATGCTGTATCTATATTCTATGCTTTTTTGAGCTGCCAAGCAGGAAATATTTATTTGGTATTCTTCCCCCCCCCCCCCCCCCAATACCTGAAAATTGCTAAAAACCAAGGCAAACCAAAACAAGTAAATCCTATTCCCCAAGAGGGCCAAAACCAAAGCATTTTAAAATTCATATTGATGGAAAACTGGATAGCTATACAAGAACAAATAATTTGTGATAAGACTTATACCAGTGTTATACCAACACTCAAGCCTACTGTTATGGTACTCACTTGTAAACAAGTGATGGGTTCGCGCAGAAAATCCATGTCTGAAAGATAGTAGTCCTTATTCAGATTAATTCCCTCTGGATTGACATGAGGAGAAATTTAATCTCTATATTAATCCATCACCACTCAGAAGCTAAGATGGTATGACTCTACTATATGCATTCCTTGAGCCAGAAATCTGGAATGCAGCTCAGGAAGCTTACTGGTTTTCTGTCAGTGGCTATTTATTTTGTCATCAACACATGGCCATGACTGGGTGAAATGCCCACACTTTCTAGCCTGCTTAACATCATGTCAGGAGGAGGACCCAGTAAGATGTTGCAGCAAGTTCCACTAGCAGCTATCCATCAGAGATCGCAGTGCCTCTAGAAGCTAACATCTACGCTCAGTATCTCCATATTTTTTATAGAACATTTACAATTTAAAATAAAGTGGGAAAAAATATAAAAACTGCAGTACTTGGTCTAACAATAACAAGCTAAACTTATTTCAGCTTTCCATGTCCTCAGCTGCTTTTCAGTCTTCTCAGTGGTACGTTGTCTTCCTCTTAAGTAGAAACAAAAGCAGTGATTAATCTACTGTTTGATTTCCAAAAGACTGCAACGCTTAAGTTTCTGAAAAAAGTTGATATGGGCAACTTTGCAGTTTGATGACACAGTGCTGTTGTATTATTTTCATTTGCATCATACATTTCGTATCATTTGTCTATTCAAGCCCTAAAAAATCTGTGGTGCATCTTGTTCTATGGAAAAACATGTTAAATAAAATCAATAAATAATGTGACCTGAAGGCACAGAGAGCTGTTTACACTGCCTATGAATGGCTAGTACAAATCTCCCCTAGGCTTAAAAACTTCCTGTCACCTGTCTGGTAAGCTTCAACATAAATTTGAATGATTCACCTGGACACACTGAGACAAGCAAACCTAAAAGAAACCAGCAAAAAATCTGTCCTCCGTCATGAGAGGAATTCTGATTTTTTTAAGTATAGGAGACATAAACCCAGCCAAAACAAATGTGACATTCACAACTAGAACATAGTGTATTCCTACATATGATTTTAAAATGTTTCAAAAGAGATCCTTCTTCCTTCTGACAGCTGCTATTTTTAATTTTTAATTCAATCAGTCCATTTCCAAGAGATAGAAACTTTGTTCCCTTTTCTTCTGTATGCAGGCTATTCAGCTATCCCACACCATACAGGGGAATGCAGATTGGCATAAACTCACTCAAAGGGGTGAAATTTGTCAGGAAGACAGAAAGGAAGACTTGGAATTCAACTTGTAGGAAAATTGGGCCATAGGTTGGACTCGATGATCTTAAAGGTCTCTTCCAATCTTACAATACTGTGATACTGTGATATTGCTGTAGTCCAATGACTGCCCTGACATCCCTGTGTATTTTTTTGTCACTTAAAATTATACACAGAACACAACTGTTCTCTAAAATAACTATGCTAGCACAACTGCCAACGTGATTTTAGTTCAGCTTTGCTAAGGTAGCCTGTAAGTATACGCCTTATATATCTTTGTGTATGGGATATAGCAGTGTAAATTTGCAAAATGTCTGTGTGAGTACATCCTCACTGGGCAGGATACAGACGTGCAGACACGCAGACCTCTTAAACTCTACCAGTTACTGGGAAAGTGCTAATGTCTGTGGGTAGAGAAAGCCTTAGGCTAGAACCACAAAAACCAGATTTAGACACTATAGCTGTCGGTTACGGTGATGTTTCTGTACTGATAATGGCTCCAATGAAACTGATTCTACAACAGTGACAACTATATTAACTAGACAAACTTTCTGAATTAACATAAGTAATATTGAAGTAACATTTCTTTTTCTTTCTTTTTGATATTAGCCTTATCTGCTAAATAGTGACTTCTTATCCTAATACAGCCTAGATACTAGAAACCCATGAAAGCTAATAATTTTAATTAAATATATACAAAAAATTTTAAAAAACCCTTTTCTTTAAAAAAATTACAGAAAGTCAGGGTAGCATGATTTTTGCTTCTTCTTGTTCTCTGCTTTCTCACATTTCATTTGCTATGAAGCAAATCACATTTCAAATTGATGAGGAGCAGGAGGGAGATAAAGCCAAAACAGCTCCTCACTGAAATGGTTGCTAAATGAGGATGCACTGTCTCTTGCTAGTCTTTAATGTAATGCTTACACCTGAACAAGAACACCACCAAATAAAATACACTTTTAGTAGTGTATATCAAAAAACTATGAGAAAATAGTAAAAAGAGACAGGGGGAAAGAAAGATTATTAACTAAGTTTAGGGCCTTCTAGTTAATATAGTGATGTCTCAGCACCATCACTGAGCTGATCAATAGCAAAATCAATATATTCATTTGCAACTTTATTGGTACTTAAGTGGAACAAGGCATCACATCTTTTTCTTAAAAAAATAACATCTATGTATAAATCATGCTTAGCACTGAAGGCAAATAATAAATGCTTATCTGACCAAATTTTCTAATTGTTATTTAAAGGAAACTAGTTCCATTAGTTTGAGTAATTTAACAAAACCTGTCTTGCACTCCTGCTGGGTAGGGAAAAAAATAAAGAAGATTACAACTTTAAGAGCTGTATTTTTCTACCCAGAATTACTGTTTCTTCCAATTTTTGTTTAAAAGCCCCCTCAAATTCTTAACTCATACATTCAAAGAACAACTAGTTTCAGGTTTTTCTTTAGATAACTGTTGAGCAAACTCCACAGACTGACAAATAAAACACTGAAGCAGTATCTGACCATTAATATCCACATGTCAATCAGCCAACAAATTCCAAAGCAGCAGAAGCAGATGCCAAAGCATTTCTAGAAAAACAAGTGAAAAAAACCCTAACATACTTCACCAAAATGGTTTTGTTCTTTTTGCAACATAGAGAAACTGATTTTGATGGCAATCTGCTATATAAACAAAAGAAAAATGGTAATTTGCATGTTTTAATATGTTATCATGACATACACTCGGAAAATAAACAGTTAGAACTTGGCCTTCTGCATATGGCAATCCAATTTCCTTTCACTTGAAGGAAAACACAGTCTTCAGCTGTTTTAGTACAAGGCATGCATTGCACAACTCTGATTCAATTGTGGGGACAGTGGCATTGTTGTATGCTGGTCAATTTTCTACAATGATCCATTGCTCTCTTCCTCGACCCATGGATGTCTAAAGTCATAAATAAAGAAACTACATTTGAAAAGAGAAAGTTGTTCCTTGAAAGGTCAAGAGTGTGTTACAAGGAGTACAAATCATAAAGCAACAGAACATCTTCCTTGTTCTTTTGACTGTACTTGAAATAATTAATTTTCTTGGTATGAAGAACATATTGCAGGCATATCTGGTACAATTTTTATAGAATACTGTATTTGTCCTATGAATATGACATAGTAAGAGGATATACAGTTATCTCCCTTACATATCTGTGTAAAAATTTGATTTATTTTATCATAAAATACTGACAAAATTCACAACTTATGTTAACCTTCTGACAAGTTCCTAGCTGTTTTAAAAGAGTATTCATACAGCAATAAATATATATAATTAAGGCACTTTAGAATAGACTAAAGAAAACATATAATAGACTGAAAAACCCCATAAATTTGCTGACAAATGAGTTAGTAATTATACAAAATCCAAATATTTTCAGCTGGAAAAAACCCCAACATTTGGGAGGGTTAGAATAATTGATTTAATTTCATTTCAACAAAAAAATATCAAATTTAATAGCAAGTACTGAGCCAATATTCAGGTGACAACCTTCTCGTATTCTTTTCTGTCCCTCACTTTATGTGAGTCCTGTGGCTAGGATACTCATGTGAGTTTTTATCTAGCTCTTCTTTTGCCTTCTACATATCCATGGTACAGAAGACAATCTTTTATTTGTCCAAAGACTCTCCTAAACATTCCAGATTGCAGGACTTACCTTAAAGAAATTTCAATTTGTAAAAATTGTTTTGAAATAAACTAAAGCAATATTTGCAACGCATTATAACAGACATGCAGCCGTATAATTAGACAGAGTGACAACAATCAGCGGGATGTAAGGGGACGGGGAGCTTTGCACACCTAGAGGCAGGACGGAATACGCAGAGACAATGCAATGCTAACTCAGAAAATAGGACTTTATTTAC
>VWPV01028405.1:33108-63305 GCA_013389885.1 Geococcyx californianus | reverse complement strand
TGGTACTGTGATACTGTGATTACTTATGAAATACACTCAGTGTTTGATTTTCTTAAAAACATACTTGCTATTCATAAACTTTAATGAGAATCACAAGACATTCACTGAATCTTTAACTTATAGTTCAAGGCATTATCTGATGGATCCAAGCAAAATGTCTGCCAAAAATGCAGAAAACATTGATTTTTCAGCTTTCAAAAGTATTTTTAAATTTTGAGATGTTTCCCATCAAACTGAAACTACATTGAAGGACTATTTTGTGATTTTCTGAATTTTCAAGATGGATACAATGTGAAAAAGGGTAAAATATACTCAGTGAACCATTCAGTTTGGATATTATTACAACATGTGCTGGGAACAAGGGTGACATTTACTTAAAATATCTGAATATAACCTATGTAAGTGAAGGCCAGTGTTTAATATTTTTTTTATTCAGCAAAATAATATTTTTACAAAAATTATTTAGCAGACCTTCCAACTGACACTAATCAAGGCACAGGAACCATTATTGTGCAAAGGAATGTCAAGCAAATTCTAAATAACTTTGCTAAAACTGCAAACCGTATTTGTAGTCTGTTCCTCTTGTGTAAGTACTGTAATACATTTCAATAATTACCTTAAACACTGTAGCTTCACTTAGATAAACTGAAATGTTCTGTTAAATCACCATGTGATACCATTTTAAGATCGAGCCTTTTTCCAGTTCTTAGAATAATAATGCCTCATTGACAGATCTCTTTGGATGTGTCCACTCCAGGAAGTTGAACCAAGAGTCTGTACTTACAGCAATTAAATATACACAAGTTTGTCATGATTTATCTACCACATGCTTCTCCCTTGCTTACACATACCATCCCTATTTTGGTGAATATGACACGATTATAATACGTTAGGTTAGTAGCTAAAGAGAAATTCCAAAAGGGGTTCCTAAAGGAAAAGGACAGGTTTTTTCTCCTGGGAATCTTCAGCAGGTCTGTAGGAATAGTTTATCTTGTAAAGATGAAGGCTAGGATAGAGCATCCTTCCATGTTTGACACGACAGATTTCAAAGGCGTGTTCCAAGGTGAATGAAAGAGTTTCAAGAACACGATGACTCCTTTTTTCCATAGCATCCCCTCAAGGAAGCCCAATATTTCCCTGAGTCACTGAATCAATGTTTGCAATCCCGTTCCCTTAAGCTGCTGGCTGCATACCTTTAGAGGTCAGCGTGCATGAGGCAGAAGGCAAACAGCCCTGGAGCTGCAGATCATGAGGCCAAATTACTCTGGACTGAGGGGATGCGTGCTTGGTAACTCAGCACCTTCTGCACACTTTAGAACTTCACCTGTTTCACCATACCATGCACAAACATTCCTTGTATGCAACCGACGCTGATCCTGCCGAGAGCTCTTGGCTGATATGCTAGATTACTTCAAAATCAATGGTTTACTTTTCCAGTCATAATACCCACTTTATCTCTTTCAGGTGTAAGCAAACTACTGTCTGCCCTTTTACCTATTTAATCAAGCAAGTTTTTCCTTCTTTTCTTCAGAGTCTGGTTAAATTAACTGAAATGACTTGCAAGGTTGTTGCTATCTCCAAACTGGATCAGAGAACAGACAGTGCACTACAATCTACTTTAATCCCATTACAGCCATGTCACTCCTAGGCCTTTACTGTGATTAGACAATTAGATGCCAATGGCTTTCTAATAGATTTACTACAAGGCATTAGCTGATGAAAATTCTGGAGTGTTAGCCGCTTGCTTTTCTGTTATAATGAGAAACGAAACACCGTCACAGGAATCTGTTAATTTAATGGCTTTCATAACAATGTTAGGAGTGGTGGTGAAAGGAATTAAACATGAATTGCTGCTGAGGTTTACCTGCTCCACAATTAAGCCTCCTGGCTATTTGGAGATGCATTTTAGTTATTATAGAAGCAAAGCTGATTGAGCAAAATTTAAAATGAGTGTATTTGATTTCTATCCCCGAATAGAATGCAGTGCTTGAGAAATGTGAGTGGCTGAATGTTACCGCACCACCCGAAGAACAGTTTAGCAGCTGTGGAAAAAAAAGTAGATGTGCTTTGTTATGGCCTCTGAAAATATGAGATAGAGTTTAACTTATGGATGATGTAGAGCTTGGTGGTAGCTCACGTATGTGTGCAAGTTACTCCTCTTCTGTGACTGTAGTCACGCTGAAAAAAGCAACACCGAGTGTGGTGTGAACTTTCCTCAGCACTTTCACTAGATTTGAGTATAAATATCTCGTTTCATCTGAGACATCAGAGCATGCTAGCAACTACCTCAAACAATCAGTCAGGCGGTTTCCAAATTGTTTAATTAACTGTGAAATCTTTATTGTAAAAGAAAAGCCTAATTATGGTCTTGATTGCTGTGATGTGCGTTGGCGACAAATGAGCTCTGAGCCGACAGTAGATGAAATTCCCCAAATGTGGTGGCTATCACTCGCCTGTTTTCAAGAAATCCATGGGCAAATGTCTAACATGGAACCAGTACTCATTTTCACTGTTGTTGGCAGATGGAGAGACGCCAAAAACTGAATACACCTGTGAGATTTTATTACCTAACGTGTCCTCTTTCCTGATCCCTGTGAGGCGGCTGTGAGATTCCCTGCATGGTTGAGATATGTGAGCTTGAACTGCTGTGGTTGTGATCACAGACATCCTGTGCGTAACGGCTTTTGTAGTCTAATCCTGTCTTTTCACAAATGTTAAATATATATATATAATGTATATTTACATCTAAACCTAATTGTCTAAGTTAATGAGGAAGATCAACAAACATGGTGTCTGCGATTTCGCCCCTTCTCTGGATCTACAAAACTCTGAGATTTGATGAAACATAGAGTTTTTTCCTCGTGACTTAAAAGTCAATAGAAACTGTGGGCAGATTATTTTAAACTGAGACACACTGACACGAAGAGGTATATCAGCATCCCAGCTTTTGCAGTTACCTGTAAGCTGTTTGCCTTGCTGCAAGGGTTTTACCAGTGTCCACTGCATTAAAAAACGGGCTTTGGTGCAACTGGACAGAGATATCAATTTACAGTTTTAGGAGATTCTACCACTTCAAACTGGAACTAACAAACTTTTTTTTTCCTTTTTTTAACATCTTTTTGTTTCCAACATATAAATTCAAGTCAACATCCTTACTCTTTGTTTTGATAAAATAGAAATGCTGTAACGTCAGCTACTTGAACATATTTAAAAATATGCAATGCATGTATACATACATACATTAGTGTATGAAGACATTGTCTTAAAATTAATATTCATGTATAATCTAAATGTCAAATAAAGTCAAGCATGGTGATACTTTTGAAATGAAATGTTTTGGCATTATCAGAATGAAATAAGAAAGATGAAATGATTAATTTTGACAATTTCCTGGGGAAAATATCTTCAAAATTGAAATGTTCCTGTAGAGCTACTCTGTTTTAACGAAACTGCGTTTTTGGAGTTGAACAGTGTTGGGCTGAAACATTTTTGAGAAGCTGTAGATGGGACCTACCTGCAAGTATGTGGATTTGTAAACTCACCTTTCAGAGAGATAAAGGCTGCCAAGCATGTTAAGTCCACCATTCACCTCAGAAACTGACAACGAATTACACAAGTTCAAACTGAAACCAGAGTCACACTGCAACAAGAGAGGGTCAAACCACAATGAAATATTTTGAGATGTGCCTTCCACTAACGAGACTCCCACATAGAGCTAACAGTATCACAAGGTTGGAAAAGACCTTTGAGATCATCGAGTCCAACCTATGACCCAACACCAACATCTACTCGTCATCTAAACCACGGTACTAAGAGCCTCATCCAATCTCTCCTTAAACACCTCCAGGGATGGTGACTCCACCACCTCCCCGGGCAGCGCATTCCAATGGCCAATCACCCTCTCAGTGAAGAATTTATTCCTAATATCAAGCCTAAAACACGAACATGTCCTTATTGCAGTACTTTTATAGTGTAACCCAGACAAAAATCACACTGCTAAGCCATGGATGCAAGCACAAGCAGCGTGTCTGAATCAAATACACAAAACCCTCTACGAGGGTGTTTGGCCCAAACTGCTATGTTAGAGATGACCAACGGCAGCAGCCGGAGAAGCCCCAGCCCAGACGTGGTTTGGCAACCCTACCACCCTGTGGCACCAGTGCAGATACCAGGATCAGATACGCACTTGGTGGATGGGAGGGCAGTGCTGGAGTCCTGGGTATGGCCCCTTGAGGGTCTAGAAGTCAGTGAAGCCTCGCTGCCTGACAAGGAGCAGTGCTGGTGGAGCACGCTGCCTATCATGGGTCTGCGTGGACGTGCCTGGCTGTGTGACCTGGGATCAGCTGACGGAAGGCATTTAGATATTTGTGTTTATTACCGGTTACCTGGCACTGTGGTTTATCTGCTGTGTTACATCAATCCTGACTGTACAGTTTGCTGATTGCTCGTTAAGGATGTGCGATTAATAATTTAAAAAAACCTGCTTTGATTTAAATTGCGGCAGTGTTTCCCTGCGGATGAAAACTGGATAGCTCAAACTAAGCTGTGGCTTTGAGACACAATTTAAAAGTTCTAGTAGTTTCATTCATCCTTAAAATCACCAATCGTCGATGTGGTACTATTATTTAACAGTATTACTGTGTTCTTATTGCTGAACAACTTATTCCTTGACCAGATACCAAGAGTTATATTCTGAAGCTTTCATTTAATATTTCCACACCCGTTTAAATTATAAAAATGATGTTTAAACTCACGTTTTATTTATATTAGATTCTGACAGAAATCAACTCTTCCTTTTGCTGAAATAAGAAAGCTTTATATACACACTGTTATTTTTCCTACATATTATGTTTGTTTATTTTTATTGCATACATGCATTAACTCTCTGCATTCACAACCCAAGCTTCCTGTTCATGCATCACTTAAAAAAAATAAATAAAAGTAGCTTTTTTTTTAATCAAGTGGTAAGTACTGATATCAAGTTTCTTTTTTATTGTTTTCGTGGTTTGAAAGGGATTATACAAATTCTTCCAGTAAGAGTTAATATTTGTACTCTACGGGTAGCGTAGCCAGACATGGAGTTCACATGGAGAGTATAAAATTCAAAGAATCGTTTAATTCTATTTACTTTTATTTCTTGTTTTGAAGATGAAAAAGTCTCAGCTGAAGACAAGGCAGCATCAGTTTATTATTTATGGCATTTCATGGTTAAAGAAATGCCCTCTAGCTTTCTGCACTATTCACCAACAACTGTCAACACTGAAAATAATGTAACAATCAGGGTGAATCAAATCCTATGAATAAATAATGAAATCTATTTTCATTTTAAATTCAGTGTCACTATAAAACAGAAACAACAACAAAACAACCCAGCAGCAATTCCTCTAAAGAGTGATAATAAAAATATTTAGATTCAGGAGGGGAAAAAACACGTCACAAAGCACTGTCAACTCAACAGGACTTCTAAAAGACTTAAATAGATGGGAATTTAGAATTATTTTGTGCACTAACGAAGCAATGAGTGATTATAGGTCTTATTTGTGTTTTCAGAGTTGCACGAGTAAAATGCCAGGTAGACTGAGCACTCATTTTGCTGTGAATGTCTGTAACGATGTGAATCTTCGTGACAGTGTGGAGGCACGGAACCACACGGTGTTGACGCGCTGGAAGTTGAACACATACCTATAAAGGCTGCAGATGGACGTATAAATAGTTTATCCGTGAACATCAGGGAGCTGCACATAGAAAATATACATTGGAGGGAAAAGAAATGGACTGGACATACTGCTTTTTTCATTTTTCCTGGACAAAAATGCGCTATAACGTTTGGTGCAATATTTGTAGATAGAATGATACTCCTGTAGGTTTGTAATAACGTGTATTTCTACCAGTAGACAGTAAACAATTAGTAGATTATTAAACTACAGAAGCAATGTGAACCAGGTTGTGTAAGTCCTCTTGTTGATTAACTTGAGCCATATTGTGCCTACTTTTCCTAAGTCTTTCAAAGCGTTCCCACTGATTTTGGGATTCTGTGGCCCAGGTCTGTCACCCCATCATCCAGTACAGTAAAATAAAACTTTCTTTGGAAAACCATGGAAATGCGTACGAAATACAGGCGTTCGGTGTCTCCACAGCTGTTTGATGCCTGCCCATGGTCATTTAAACATTATTTTTCTAAAGTGACAGAGAAAGAAAGAATGAATGCAACCTTTCTGAAGTTTTGTGCACAAGTAGACTGCAAGTACTTAAAAAAATATAATAAGGACAGCTATGGCTGGTTCAGAAAGCTTTTTAGTTTCAAAATATTTTAATGAAAAATTCCTCAATACTTGATAAGGCAGTTAAATGCAAATAAAAGCTTTTTGAAATTTATTATTTCAATAAGTTTAACTACTACGCCTAGAAAAAAAAATCTGTTTTTAGGGGTTTATATTTAAAAAAAAATATAATGAGACTTTGAAGTGATACATATTTCTGAGATCGAAATATTTCATGTGAATATTTCAAATTAGAATATTGATGTGAATTTAAAAGCTGAGTTCCAGTGCAGTCTTCAATAGAAGAGTTTCATGAAATCAACCTCTTTGGAGGGAAAACTCATGATGTTGCTGAATGAGGACTCTTATTCTGGCACTGAAGAATTTGTTTACAGCGACTGTGATTTTATTGTTCTGAACAAGCGTACACATCAAGTGTGTGGATCATCTGACTCTCATTTTAAATACCAGTTACTGAGATCTTTTGGGGTGAGGTCTTAAGATTTGAGTCCTGGTGTTAAATTTTTGGGTTGGCAGAGGGATAAATTGCTTGGGAGGGAGGGTTTAGGACTGGAGTCTTGCTGTAGGGAGATGGGAGCTTCATATGGTTACAAAAGCCCATGCCTTAATTTGCCGAGGAATTCATTGGGAGCTATAGTAAAAAGGCAGAAATAAGAGAAAGCATTAATGCATATGAGGGCTTTGTATAAGCAAGTACAAGAAAAATGTTGTAAATTATGATAAATACTGTTTTCCTTTTTGTTTATATGGTTTTTGTGAAGTTTAATGTTGACAAATGTGCATTAAACCCCAAAAGGGTAATGTTGTTTCTCATAATGACATTGGAATTTGATATTAAATATTAGAAGACTTAGTTTAAAATTGTGTTAGTGCAGATAAGTAGCTTCAAACAACATTTACGAAGATGGAAGTGCAAGCTTTTAATGAGGTGCCACTGGGGAGTCTCACATTCCATGGAGAAGGGGTTTGATTCTCAACACTATCAGAACAGCTCCAGCCCCTAGAAATAATGGTTAAAATGCCCATACACCCAGCTAGTTATCCTTTAATTTAGTGTACAGCAGAGAGAAAAGCAAATCAATGTGTCAGTGCGTCATCTGCTCTGAAATGTTATCGAGCTTCTCAATGAAACCTTTGCATAATTGCGTTATTAGGAGCTTGCATGCTTAGAAATATAGTAAAAAGAAAGAAAAAAGGGGAAAGGGGAAAGGGGAAAGGGGAAAGGGGAAGGGAAGGGAAGGGAAGGNAATATTTTTCAGTTGCAGCTGCGAAGTAATCAGAGCCTCATTGTCTGAACCACACTCTAAGATTTCATATGTATGTAGAAAACAAGCATGACATGTTCAACATTTAATAGCTTTGCAATAAATATCTTGACTGGGTTTTCTATGTTCATTAAAACTCAGCCCAGAATTGATTAAATGATGAAAATTTAAAAATTAGGAGAGTTTAAGTCTATAGGAACTTCAACATTTGTAATGAGTCCTGCCAATGACCAGAATAAATCTCACACAGCGAAGCGATGTCCAGGTGCAAATAAACAGTAAATTCTTCCGCTCAACAAATCACCCTTTACTTTCATCATTGCTGCCTACTGCATTCTAACACAGCTTTTTAAAGTCAAATGTACAATCAATTGTGGTCTTTTTCAAAGTAATTTATATATTTTATAAAATAAATAAAATAAAATAAATTAATTAATTTATATATATAAATTTATATATAAAATTTTATATATATATATAAATAATTTTTATATATAAATTAATTTATATATTTTCTATTTGCAATCTTCTGGTTTGTTTTTTTTACTGAGTTTCTTCTGTTCTCCCTTCTTCTCTCACTGTGATTTGGATAAAAGTGCTCTGACTATTCCCATTCCTGATACATTCCTTCTAGCCACATTTTCCTCTGCACGAGCAAAAATTTTCTGTGAGAAATGCATCAGTAAAAGCTCTATCCTATGGGACCAAGGCTTTGAGGAATATGTGGTTTCTAAAGTCCCTGAAACTTTTCCTGCTCGGCAAGCAGAAAAAGGATAAACTAGGGTTCCTGCCTCCTAGCATTCACTGACTTGGTGGTAAATAGGAAAGAAATTCAGTTTCTATGTATTTATTGTCAAAAGATACCAAAAATAATGTTATATGCTTTTACAGGGGTTAACCCTGTCTAGTTTAAACAACGAAGAAATAAAAACAAAATATAATAAAAAAATAAAGAAAGAAATAAAAACAAAATATAATTTTAGAAAACACTTGTTTTTCTCCTTTCAGAACTGGGCAACTAAAATACATAATGGTGAGATTACTTGTTTATGGCCATTTCAAAGTATAGAGTAATCACAGAATGAAAACTTACTTCCCATATTATAAATCTAAAGTGATATTTTTGTTTTCACAGTGTTTTAGAACTGTCTTTGGAAAGTCTCTGGCATAATCTATGGTTTTAAAGCATTACATAGAACCCCTATATAACAAAATAAAACAAAACAAAAACTACACACAACAAAGCATCTTTGGTTTTGGAAAACAAAGTTTCCTTCCCTTCCCTTCCCTTCCCTTCCCTTCCCTTCCCTTCCCTTCCCTTCCCTTCCCTAATTTTTCACCATTCCCCACCTAACAAGTTCCTAGATTATTAACATATCCCACATTAAAACAATCATGGCTTGAGCATTTAAAATTATCTTGTGTCTATAGAATTACATATTTCTGACTGCAGTGGTTCCTTTCAAACTTGTAGTAGTTTGTATTTAAACTCTAAAATAATACATTATAGTTAGTTCCCAGATGTATAAATAATTTAAAAAGCAAACTCCACTTGGATTTTTTTATAATTAGCACTCTACAGTAAGATTTACTCTATTTAGTAAGTGTTCAGGTCATGATATCAAACACACTTGGTGCAGTGCTCCTGATTAGGTGCCTGAGAAACAGAAACCCAAAATATAGCCTTAGACATGGGTCTCTTTCTGTATTAATGATATTTTAATTTCAGCATTATGAATTGTTCACAGTAAATTCAGGTCACCTACAACTTCTGTGGAATGTCACATATTAAACCCTGAACCACATTTATATACTGTATGATTGATGACCTTCAACTGCCCTAATATCAGAGATAGCTCACCAAGACGGACAACAACCAACTTTTATTCCACTGAAAGTGATATTTTCAGAGAGAAACTGGGTAACAGATTGAGATGCACCTGTCTGTGTTGCTAACATTAGGAAAGCTCTTCCTTTTAGGAATCCATAGTGAAAACCTAACACCAGGGGAAGTGACTGATGTTAAAGTTAGTCCTTCCTGCTGGCTCTTATGGTAATATTTGCAATATAGTACCTCTTCTTTAGTTTTCTCTCCTTTACAACCGGCATTCTTCATCTTCTTAAGTGTTTATGCTAATCTTCTCATAATGTACAATCACTCCAGTCTAGCAATTATCAAACTGCAAAATGTTGCTTTACAACAAACTGTACACAGATAATGTAGAAACGATTAATATCTCTAGTATTGTTCATTTGTTGCTATGGAAATACTGTTCCTCTATAGAACTATTAGTAAACACTATATTAGTGATGCAGCTAACGGCAGAGAACACTTTGGCAAGGACTGTGGTAAAATTAAGACATATTTTTAGAGATCTGCAGTTTCAGCATAAATACATAGAAGTATTGTTCTTCCCCATCACTTTGTGTGCTAAAACCATCCAAGTGCAGCCTATATGGGCAAAATCTTTACAGATCAGTCCCTAGAATACCGTATACCACTTTAAATCAAAATAGATACCAGTCAAAAATTAAACTACTTCTGCACTATTGTTATCTATTAAGAAGTGCATTTGCCCTACTAGATACATCTGTGATCTTTGTGTTATTTGGGTTTTTTTTTATTTTCCCAGAGTTCACATTCTGCTTTCCTGCTTCATAGAACAGCCCTTCTGCCTTTTTTTTGTTAGACTTTCTTTTCTTTGCCTATAAACATATGATTAGGAAGGAAAGAGAAATCCGGAACATTTAAATAGTTTCTCTAATGTTCTACTGTGAACACATTTTTAACTGTTCTGATGTCTGAATTTTCCATGATTAATGTGCTGAACAGCTAAATTAGTTTTTCCTCTTTAGAAATTGTTAGCGTCAGTGAAACTGAAAATATTTTCAGTGTAAAATGTAACTTTTTGTACTAGTACCTTATTTACTCATCTTGCATAGGAATGTCAGGAGACAAGTATTTAGCCCGTTCTGCCAGCTTCAGTTGAGCAGGGTTATCAAACACACATCTATTTACATTTCCCTTGAATACTCCTTCACAAACATCTTGTTGATGATTGTGATGCAGCAGAATGCTTCATTGTTCTCCTTCAATTGTCCTGTGGGAAACCTTTGCATAGATGCCCTAAACAAAATTCAGCTTACATTGTGGTCTTACTGGGGTGACCACTCTTTATTGTGGTCATATTTTCTTCTGCATCACATTTATCTTTTGTTCACATTTCAAATTTACCTGCAAATCTCAGCTGTCATAAGTACCTGAAGCAACCTGGCTGAGGGTGAATGGGGATCAGCATGGGCTGTTTTATCCACGTAACTGTATTAGCTCCACAAATACTGATTAGAAGTTCTTCATGACAGTTTTTTTCTGGTTGGTTTTGTGTTCTTTGGCTTAGAGAGGCTATGGTTGATGACCACGGCTCTATGAACAACAGCAATAGTGATACTGTTAATATGCAATGATAGACTGATATACTTTTTAGAGAGGGAAACGAATATTGTGCTGTCTTCTCTAATCACAAAAATGCTATAATTTCAAATAATGTGATTGCTACTTCTTATCCATTCTTTATTACATTATTAACAGGAATAGAGGATAAATTATTTGCAGATATAACTTTATGGAATGAAGTGGTGTTATGCATGTAGCTCTACTGGACTTTGGCCATGGGAAAATAAATAGAAGATCTGTAGGCTTTGGAAGCAAGATCTGCGTTCTATGCTGTGGAGGACACATCTTTGCAAATCACATTATCTTATTTCCCGTATTTCCAAAATTTAACTTAACAAACTGAAGATAGAACATGCATGGAATTTAATGATTCTTCATTCAAACATCCACAGAAGATACAGTGAAAAACAAAACCTGAAGTGTTTGTCATACAAACTTCACGAAGTTCAACAAGGTCAAGCGCAAGGTCCTGCACATGGATGGGGGCAGCCCCCAGTATCAATATAGGCTGAGATGAAGGGATTGAGAGCAGCTCTGCTGAGAAGGATCAAGGGGTACTGGTGGATGGAAAGCTGGACATAAGCTGGCAATGTGCCCTTTCAGCCCAGAAGGCCAACCATACCATAGGCTGCATCAAAAGCGTGACCAGCAGGTCAAGGGAAGTGATTCCACCCCTCTTCTCCACTCTCCCCATCTAGCGTATTGTGTCCAGTTCTGGGATTCCCAGTACAAGAAAGATGTGGACTTGTTGGAGTGGATCCAGAGGAGGGACACAAAAATTATCAGAGAGATGGAAGACTTCTCTTCTAAAGACTAGGAGAGTTGGGGTTGTAGAGCATGGAGAAGAGAAGACTCCGAGGGAAATATTTTGAGGCCTTTCAGTATATAAAGGAGGCTTATCACGGTATTGTAAGGTTGGAAGAGACCTTTGAGATCATCGAGTCCAACCTATGGCCCAACACCTACACCTGCTACCTACACCTACTCCTACTTGTCAGCTACACCATGGCACTAAGTGCCTCATCCAAATTATCTTTGAACACCTCCAGGGATGGTGACTCCACCACCTCCCTAGGCAGAGCATTCCAATGAACAATCACCCTCTCAGTGAAGAACTTCTTCCTAATGTCAAGCCTAAACCTCCCCTGGCGAAGCTTGAGACCGTGTCCTCTCGTTCTGTCACTGGCTGCCTGAGAGAAGAGACCAACCCCTGCCTCACTACAGCCTCCCTTCAGGCAGTTGTAGAGGGCAATAAGGTCTCCCCTGAGCCTCCTCTTCTCCAGGCTGAACAACCCCAGCTCCCTCAGTCGCTCCTCTTATAAGAGAGGTGGAGAGAGACTTTTAACCGGGGCCTGTAGAAACAGGTACAAGGCACAATTGCTTTAAACTGAAAGAAAGCAGATTTAGATTGGATACAAGGAAGACACTTTCTACGATGAAGACAATGAGGCACTGGAAGAGACTGCGCAGAGGAGGTGTGGATGCCCTATCATTGCAGGTGTTCAAGGTCAGGTTGGATGGGGCTTTGAGCAACCTGATCGAGCAAAATATATCCCACCCTGGGCAGAGAATTTAGGAGCAGGTGATCTTCAAAAATCCCTTTCAACTTAAACAATTCTATGATTTTATTACTTTGGGAGGTGGTCAAATGAGTAGGTGGGTGGTGCGCAAAATCTGTGTTTGCATGAATGAACACAGAACTCTAATAGATATTTATAATTATTTTTATAGGTATGAATTGAGACACGTGCTTTTAAGCGTGAGATAATATAAAATGCTCACTGCTACACTGACCAGGAGGAGCTCCATAAAAGCACTTAATGGTCTACATCACAGCTTCAAATGATTCAGTTCATTACAATTAATGAAGGGTGGTAGATCTGGAAAAGATTTCATATTGGATATGGTCATAGTCATTTGTTCTGTTCACTAAATCATTATGTTATCTCACTGGCATGAATCTTTCAGTTTTAACATTCTAATTTAAAACCGCCTCTTTTTAGAGTTTGTTTTGGTAACCTTTGTAAGGTACAATATCCAAAATAGTTCACTCTGAGGAATAATATATAATTTAAAAAAGCATAAAAATACTCTGTTCCAGTTGCCAAATTACACAATTTAAAGATGTTACATAATGCATAAACAGCTTTGATGAATCCATTTAGTCATTCTTATCGTATAATGATGTTGACATTTCATTAATTTCAAGATTGCTGTGGATCTCAGGGAGATAAGTCAACTGACTTTTAAAGATCTTATTTAGTAAAACCCAAGAAAACAGGAAGAAGCTTTCCTAGTCCTAGTGTTATAAAGAAATAACCTCATGCAAGGTTCTTTTCTTTAATAGACATTAATGCAAGACAAACTAGATTCCTGTGGGAAACTGGAACACATTTAATCTGGCTACATCATTATGGAAATTTTGACCATTGGCTCTTAATTAGGTATTCTAATTTGCATGATGAAAGTTTATGATTTTGGCTAGATAGCATCCACAGCCCTGCTTTGCTTAAATTGCTTTGTATGGACGGTTATATTTCACGATAATAAACAGGGAAAAACCAAAACCTTGTTAAAGGCTGAAGATAACTTGGCACTTATGTTGCATATTTAACATTCAAAAAAGACTTTCTTAGGGCTAAAGCAATTGTAGCTGGCGGCAGCAGTAACAGCTGGCACTATGTTCAGCTGAATTAAAATCTTTCCACGGGCTGAGAAAATCCACTGCTAGTCCCACCAGCTAAAATCTTAAAAACAATCTCATGGTTGATGAGATAATGGCAGTTGTGACCAGCCTGGGGCTTTAAAGCAAGAAGAATCGAAAAGCCAAGGATCTTTTGTAACAGTGCACTTTTCAACTCTGATAGCTAAGAAAACCAGTGTGCAAATGATTGCAGACATTGCAAAAATTAAAGAGCCGTGTCTCGTTTCATTAAAACAAAACAAAACATCATAATATAATCTTGTTATAATCTTGTTATCATCTTGTCAGTGGTCAGTGAGAAACCTACGTACACTGCAAGGGAAACTCAGATGACTTCAACGCAAAATCTAAACCCAGAATTTAGCTATTTCTTGCAAAAAAAAAGAAAAAATTAAGCCAAAACTGGGGGATAGAAAATTGGATGTGTTTGACTGAATACAGGTTACAACTATTATCCATGTTGTGGTAACTGGTCTCTGACCTTAGCCCGGGGCTGACTGCAACGCCTGGCTGAATATTGCTATGTATAATGAGAAAATACATCATATCATTGACTTAATCAAAATTTGACAATTAATCATAGCTGTATCTGCCTTTGGGAATAAAATTTTTCTAAATGTTAATTAGCCTACAAAAGTAACAAGTGAGGCTTTTAATCTCCTTTACCTCTTTATTAGCTGATGAGTTAAGTACCTAAAGAGAGCCTGAGCCTTATCATTTTGATTCCACCTGTTGTGCCCAAGTATCACAAAATTGTGTCCTTTCTTACAAAGTATCTGTTAAGTCCAGTGCTCTTAAGAGAACACAAATGAATTCAGAAACCAAAACCAGATTAATATTCTGCCTGATAAGCGTAGCAAAACTACATAATTTGTGTTTTAGTTCTGTTTAAGGCTCAGGTGAAATAATTCATTCCACATTACAAATCTTCAACTAATTTTTCAGTGTTGAAATAATTTTAATAATGCTTATTTAAATCACTCAATTTGCTTCCGATCAGCCTTGTTATCATGAAGCAGTAAAAAAAAATAAAGACAAGAATTGAACTGACTAAGCCTAAGCCATACAACATTTTATTAAAGTGGGGACAGGACAGGAAGAAATAGAGGTGGTTGTTAGGAAATAAAATTGTGAGTTTTCTGAATTTATTTTTTTAAGACAATTGAAATACATATTTTACAAAATAAATTTCAGAAAGTAACTCTAAGAAAATACCAGATTACATATGTAATAATTAAGTCATTAAGGTGAGGAAGATGACAGTTCTTTTTTTAAAGAACATCTCTCAATACACTGTTAAATGCAAAACTAAAAATGTTTCTAGACAGACAGGATTTGCAAAGATCTTAAAGCTGTACAGATCCAAATATGAATCCTGTTTTCTTCCTTAAGATCTCCAGGTTGCTGAGGTGTAAATTCCAGGTTTTTCTTTCCGAGCTGCAAGATATTTCTTTTCCTTCCTCCCAAATCTCCAGGTCTGGCTGTGTGACAATAAGTTTCAGAAGCTCCCTCACCCTGTAGTCTTCAAGATCAGTCATTTCACACTACCAGCAGGCTCTTTTCTGATACACAACTAAAATTGTTAGTAACACTTGCTTTAGCTAGGATCACTTTTGGACTGTTTGATAGGTTGAGGAAGTGTCGTATATAACCAGATCCGTTCCTTTTTGGAAATGCAGTTGTGATTTAGAAAATGTGAAATCCAAATATAAATAAGATCCCTCTGCTAAATACATACACGGATGTATTTATATACATATCAATACATATATATATGTGTGTTTGTGTGTGTGTGTGTAAAAGCATATTTTGTACGTGTTGTCTCTGTGTGGTTTTGTAAATAAAGCCCCTGGTGGAATGAAAGAAATATTGCAAAGCTCTGTACAGGCTACAAAAGTCTCTTCCTTTCTCTGGCATTTACAGTAATACTGTTAATCAGGAGGAATTCTCTCGACATACATGGGGTTGTAATGTGTAATTCCTTAGGAGTTCCATTGTAATTTAGCATTAATTGATTTCCACCTACAATAAAGAGTTACCAAAACTGGAATAAAATACAGCTTATTGCCTTGCTTATAGCATCTCTGATTTTTTCCAGTGTCTTCCTCCTTTTACCTCTACTAGTCCGTAGGTTATTCTACACATTCCAGACAGCGATATGCAAAACTAAGATTTCCCTGCTACCGCTCAGACCCAAAGTAATTTGAATGCATTATTTATCCCTTGAGTAATTTGCCACAACTAATCCTCACAAGCAGGTCTAATGCTGGATCCTCCGGGACATTTCTCATTTCTGATTAATATTAACCATGAACGCACTTCTTGAAAGACAGAGCAGTAGGGTATTACTCTGAGGCCTTTTTGACACCAAAAACCAGAATGCATATTTTTCAGTATCACTGGAGCTACATCAGGTTTGCCAAACATGTGAAGCCCTGTGGCGCAGTTGTGAGAATGCGCTGACCTCAGTCCATCCGGCCGGGTAGCAGCACAGATTGAAAACGGACTGCAAGTAAAACTGTACCGGTTATTCCGAGTCCCGAAACTGCTGGCATTCTACCCATACCCATAAGTAAAGCATGTGGGTAATTGTCTCAATTCAGCCTTAAGTAAATCCATGTTTAGGCGGCAGGAGTGTAGGTAGTGTAACTGAGGTTCCCTCTCTCCGTAGGTGTCTGTTAGCTGGCTGTATCTACAACGAGAGTCCTTCCCCCTGCCACGGGCAGAACAAGTCCTGCGAGGAGAGACTGAGGGACCTGGGGGTGTTCAGCCTGGAGAAGAGGAGGCTGAGGGGAGACCTCATCCCTGCCTACACCTGCCTGAAAGGAGGCTGTGACGGGGTGGGGGCTGGGCTCTGCTCACAAGTGACAGCGATGGGACGAGAGGAAATGGCCACAAGTTGTGCCAGGGGAGGTTCAGACTGGACATTGGGAAGAATTTCTTCACTGGGAGAGTGGTCAGGGATTGGCACAGCTGCCCAGGGAGGGGGTGGAGTCGCCATCCCTGGAGGGGTTTAAAAGGCGGGTGGATGAGTTTCTTAGGACAGGGTTTAGTGGGGAGACAGGCACGGCTGGACTTGGTGATCTCAGAGGTCTCTTATGATTCTATTATTCTATGGTTAGATAACCCTTTCTGGCCAACTGTCTGTGGGGACACCTGTTCACGGGGAGCTATTGGTTATGATTAGGGTTAACCTTAGGCATAGGCTTAGATTTAGAGTTAGGATTAGGTTTAGGGTTAGGATTAAGATTAGAGGTGTCCCTGCTGACCTCACGGAGACATGGTTCCAGAGAGTTCTCCTGGACGCCTCTGTTGGTGTCTGAAATGAAATACAGCTGCAGCACATTTTTCAGAGGGTGTTTCAAGTATTCCAAAGTTCAAAGGGATTTGGTGTCTCTGGAACATAAGAGCACTATTGCAACTATCATAATATATATAAAAAAAACATGTCGGTATTTTGGGATTCAGGAGATTGTTTTACTTTTTTATTGTTTTCTTTTCTTTCACCAGAGCTGGATTTCAAGTGTCACATTTTTCAGCCACATGAATGAAAAGAAAGAGTTATACCCAATTTTGCCTTTCTGATAGTAATCTTAAACCCTTCATAATACTTCTTGAATGCTGTTATTGGTGCTTCTTAAAAAAAAATCCAGATAGAAGACTTAAAAATACACATTTTTACAAAACAGCCTCTATTATTTCAACAAAGGACGAAGGGTTTACAGCATGCAAGAGAACAATACAAATTATAGTGATGACAGAAACAGTAAAAAGAATAAACAAAATATGTTTTATTAAAACTAAGAAAGGTCATTTTGAAAACATTACTAGTAGTTTTCCAAGCCCCATCTCTAGTCAGTTTGATGGGACAATAACATAGTAACAATTTTGATGAGATTTTAATGCAAGTCTTTAATGGTGACTCTATTATTACGCCATTTACAATGTGAGCTAATGATGGCAAGATGATTTCAGAACCACTCCGAGGGGATTCCATTATGAAGCCATTACAATACGAAGCTGCAATAGCAAAATACTTTCACAGCAAATCCACAGGGACAGCGCGATGGTTCCATTACTGGTTCCAAAGTGATATGATGACACTCCAAGGATCTCACTACAAGCCTACAGAGACCATACCAGCATGTGAAATGGTGATACGGATTACATGCTTCTTTGTAGATATTTCCATTTTAAAATATAATTTTGTTGTGAGACACTGAAATGAATCGTGCCTTGTTTCCTACAGGCTCTGCAAGACATGTTGCCTTCAGAAGCAAAGCCCTTCAATCTTATTCACTCTTTTTCACCTTTAGTAGTGTTGACGTTAAAAGAGAAAGTGAGCTTAGTTCTGTTTCTTTTAGCTCATGATTGTTTACTAGAAATACATCACTTCAGTGCTCACCGACTAAGGGGAACCTAAGGATAATCTGAGGCTGGTGTTTTGTTCAGCTGTCCCCAGTGACAGGATCTGCGAATCTGTAGAACCTGCACTTCCTTGGAAAACACCCTAAACCTGGTAGGAACCTTCTTATTTAAAATGGTTAAGAGTTATTATATTTCTGTTTGCAAGCGTACATTCTTATAGTCTTATTCAGAATGAAAGAGTTCAGAGGTTTGGTCCCCCAGGGTTTTTTTATGACAATCAAAATATCTGTGTGTGTGTGCTTTCATTTTTTGGTTTGGTTACATTTGGTTTTCCTGAAGTAAGGTTTAAATAAATATGAATACACATTCCTTACTGGAATCTTGGAGAGGTTTTGTTCAGATTTGACATGAAATCTGATTTCTGGAATGCTGAAGTCCTCTGTGAAATGAAATTGCTCTTTTTGTCTCAGGTTTATTACATTTATAGAATGCTTCACTTGTCAAGCGGCATTCATCTTCAAAACATTTTGTGGGTTAGTTTATAAGTCTAAATAATTAAGTATTTCAAAAGCACTGCATTTGAGACCCCATTTTTGAGGGAGTACTTGCCATTCAGAAACCTGGAGTTCTAATGAAACCCCTTTATCTTCCTCTCCAATGCAAATATAAGCATGTGTCGTTGCCGATATGCCAGAAAGACAAATTCCTAAAAGTCACAGAATGCATGAGAGTAGGTTAATTTATATATCCTGCTTGTGCTAATGCTCTTTGTCTGACATCTTATTAATTAATGTCTTCATCTTAGCAGATCAAGTACTTTTGGTTGAAGGATTTGTTATCACAGCGTATTAGCCCCTTAGCAGATTTTTTGAGCTGCCTTCCTCAGATTCTGAGGAGCTCTAGCCAAGTCCGAGAGATGTGTTCTTTACCTTCTCATGGGTTTGCCATTCTGTTCAGTGCATTTCATAATTTTAATATCAGATTGTTAATCTTAACCAAATTTCACAGCAGATTAATGGTCTCAAAGATGCTGAATTTCTGTAAGTTTCTGAAAGATAAATGACAGATTAGAAGAGACCAAAAAAAGTGTTATTAATACCCTCACAAGAAGAGAATGTAAATATGGAACTCCTTTTTTGCGTTATTGCATACCCAATGACTCCTCTCGGCACTGATACTGCCTGGAAGAGTGAAAGAAAGGCACTTGACTCAAAATTGCAAATACTTATGTTAATTATCATGAGCTCTTTGTTATGATACCAGCCTCTGTACTGTGTCCAGACTATCCAGAGTGAAGTGTTTCTCCACTGCAACTGCAGTAGTAGTGTAACTGTGCAAAACAAGAGCCCCGAGCAAACCTCAATCTATTTAGGAAATGAAGGACAACCACAGAAGTGTGAAGCTGTTATTGAGAAAGGAGTCTTCTCCAGCACAGACACTTTAAAAAATATCTCATAGGGTGCCTAATATTCTGTTCTTAACCAAAAATATGAAGAATCAAAGAGCACCGAGCTACACTGCAGTGGTTTTATCATTTCTAACCTAGCAGCAGTTTAGAGAGACATATCAAATTTTACCTAGGCTTCTTTTTTCTTCTAAAAGGCCTTAACATTATTTGAACATAATATTTCTCAATGGAATACATTGTTAGGCATTCTCCTCCCAGTTCTATTTTCATGTGCTTTTCCTGTGTACATTTGGAATCTGCTCAGTAATTATTTTTAGCTTTATACAATCGTTCAAAAAGCTTGAAAGAGCTAATATTGTACATTTGGTTTCTATGCCATGCAGGGAATCAAAGCACTGGTTAAACTTCAATGCTGGCATTTGCAGTTTGCTTGACTTCAGCCGCAATGTCGTCAACGCTCACAGAATCCAAACAAAAATGCAGATTAAAGTGTAATATAGCCATATATTCTGATGTTTCCACAATTGCAGCCTCTGCAGGCCATAGGGCTTATGATGCTGTCCAAAAGATAGCGATTTGTCTTCAATTTCAAAATGGGTTTGTGAAATGATGTACTTATTTGACAGTATAATACAATAATATATGTGGGGTAACACAGCTCTTGCAAGATAAAATGTCATTGGTAATTGGGTCTTGTCCAAAATTAAAGCACAGATACTGAAAATAGTAAATTTCTGACTGACGAAAATATTGTGGGTTTAGGGTTTGGAAAGATGTATTTTGAAGAAAATGTCACCTTTTTTTCCAAATATTATTTAAATTCAAAATTAAAAGCTCTTAAAAAATTAAGGTGTTCCCATCATTGTTGTTCATCTTACAAAGGAGAATATTTTGTTGTTATGGATTAGATACAAAAGATAGCAGGGTATTAGACAACATTTATCTGAATTATTTTTTTTTTTAAAAGGGAATTCAGACATGTAAACTTTTGGCTTACAGGTTAGCTTCTCACTTTTGGAACTCACCACTTCTGAATACCTCAGTAAGAGCCTTTGTCCATCATGTTCATTTGTTTTATTTTTACAACATGTAAAATCTTGACTGATTTCTGATGATATTTGGTATTGGAAACTATTGGGAACAGTGAAAAATATAATTTTCACAAAAAAGAAGAGAGTACTTTGGGAGGAGTTTTAGCCTTGAGATGCAATTGGGAAAATTAAAGAGGACATTCTGTTTAATTAATTTAAAACATATAACACATTTGAATTTTGACAGTTAAAGAAAAAACTATTTGAACGAGTGACATTTCTATGGAAGAACAAAACCACAAAAAGTTAAAGGTAAGAAAACCTCAGATTAGGTGATTATTTCAGCCCTGTACTCACACGAAGAGCCCTTTTGGATTCAGTGTGATCTTCCACTGATGAAGACCACACGTGTTTCTACAAAAGCCAGCATAGATGTTTATTAATATTTATGGGTATAGAAGAATGTAACAGTTCTGTACAGAGGGTTCTTCAAGCTTGGAAGCACAAGAAACAATGTTGGTATGTGTTTCTTCTCACGTGTAATATCAGGTAGAAATGAACCGAACTAACATAGGCCTGGTATTGTTTCAGTAAGCAGAAGAAATCTAGTAATCCTTCAGGCTGCCAAGTTGTAGGTTAGTATGTAGTTGAGGTATGAAGTTGAGATTTGTTTGCAGTCCTTTCGGATGGGTAACACCTATTTCAGTGGTGGTGGATGCATTATTATTTATTTGAATTGGTAATGGCATCTTCATTGCACGAGATCTGATGAAAATAAATTATCAAAAGGCAGCCCCTCCTCTAAAAGCTTTCAGCCAAAAATGACTGACAATGGACGGACAGAATACAGATTGCTGGAGCAGAAGGAAGTATCACATGAATACTGATCAACCTGATAACAGAAATACTTGCAAAATACTCAAACAGCCATCATGTAGCTTTTCCATGAGTATCGTGACCACGAAGAGTTTAAAGGAACGTGTTCATGCCCATATTGCGTCTGTAGTTGCAGTGCACAACACGTAAAAATAAGTTGATGTTATTTTCACTGTGTGAGATCTGGGAGCGAAGCAGCCAACTTGTAAGAGTAACAGGCAGCAGCAATAACCATTACCACTGGCAAATTCTGGCAGACGTTTTTGCTGTCAGCATCGTTTCTTAAAATAAAACCTTTTATTGTCAAAAACTCTCTCCTTCATACCCCTATCGCCTTGATACCTCTGCTTGTCTCACTGTCTCGGTAAGGCCACTGGGAGTGGAACTTGAGTTCCAAATTTATATGGATCCCTTGAGGAGGTACAACCAGAGTTCGTATATCTTTGACTTCTACAATGCCTCTTTGTCTCAAGGGGAGTGCAACTATAAAAATCTGTAGCTGTCTCTATAGCTTTTAAAGATTTTGTGCTTTATCTGAAGCCAAAATTGTTAGATAGTTGTGCAGGTGAAAAAGCACGCGATTTCAACACAGAAAGTATAAAACATAATAATCTTCAGCACTGCGGATGCTTCTGAAATTACGGAAAAAAATGCAGAAAACAGCTGATGAGATTTTGTTTAAACTAAAACTAGGGAAACGGGGGAATAATCCTTAAAAAGAAAAGCACTACAGTAATTGAGAAAGTAGTAGGAGGTCCAAACAGAAAAAGAGAGTAGAAGTATACCTAAATTTTCACTCTTGCCATCGTCATTGCTATACAAAATAAAGATGTCTGGTGCACTGAATTATCTCTGCTTTCCTCTGTGTCCTCTGATAGAATTCAGAGTTCATCTCTAACAATATTGTTCCATATCAGAGTTTAGAAGTTGTTACTAATCTTGTGTTGGGAAAAGGGAACACATCCAAAAAAATTATTAATAGTGTAATAAGTTTGGAACAGTCTATTCTAATTGCCTACCAGTTCTTATCAACACAATTCTAATGTTGCTAACTTTTACAGCTAATAATATGCTGAGGTGTCCTATGCACAGTATTTCCACCACCTAATCTTTTCCTCCAGGGCAAATTCATCCTTTAAAGTCCCTCTAGATTTTAAAGTCAACAGCTTCAAGAAGGGAGAGGATGTGAGTTACGGCAAGTTTTCAACATGCTGAGTCCTTTGTTGGGACAATTATGACAGGGGTTTCTTTTACCTCACATTTGGGTACGTGTCAGTTTACTGGCTTGTACAGCCAGGAACTGACTGCTGTGCTTTGTGTTTACAGTTTGGGATCCCTGGTATAATTCAACGTCTTTGCTTTCCTTCACTGTATTTTTGGTTTAGGTTCATAGACAGCTCACTCTACACTGAATAACTACTTGTCATTCCTACCCAGTAATTACCAGGATGCTACACCACACAACTGCCCAAAGCTAAAACAAGAGCAGGCAGTAGTCATCATTACACAGTTTCTGTCAGAGTTAGAAAGAGTTCAAGCCCAGATAAGATCTCTGTGTCCTGACACTCTGCAGTGTTAGTAAAGGACTGTGACCTTGTGGGCAGCAGGAGCAGGGAGGGGATTGTGCCCCTGTGCCCAGCGCTGGTGAGGCCGCACCTCGAGTGCTGGGGTCAGTTTGGGCCCCTCACTCCAAGAAGGACATTGAGGGGCTGGAGCGCGTCCAGAGAAGGCAACGAGGCTGGGGAGGGGCTGGAGAACAAGTCCTGCGAGGAGAGACTGAGGGAACTGGGGATGTTCAGCCTGGAGAAGAGGAGGCTCAGGGGAGACCTCATCACTGCCTACAACTGCCTAGGGAGGTGGTGGAGTCACCATCCCTGGAGGTGTTCAAAGAGAATTTGGATGAGGCACTTAGTGACATGGTGTAGCTGACAAGTAGGAGTAGGTGTAGGTAGTAGGTGTAGGTGTTGGGTCATAGGTTGGGCTTGATGATCTCAAAGGTCTCTTCCAGTCTTCTGATTCTATGATTCTATATTTACTGAATTTTCCCTTGCTTTTACTGCACATCTCAGCCTGAACTTTCACTGCTCCGTACCACTAAGTGTGAGAAAATTTACTGCAGTTCCTGGGAAAGCTGCTGCCAGAATCTCTATCCAAAGACTGCAAAGGAATTAAAATACAGATAAAAAGTGAACTGGAAATTTCAAAAGCCAATGAAGTACGCTATGTTTGTATCTGCTGCGTGATAATACTTTGCTTAACCTTGAGGCACTTTAGATAAATATGTTCACATTTACTGTTGGTATAACTCCAGTAATATAATAATGTTATACAAAGGAATTTATTTGGCACAGAGTCTACTCTCATGCAGATAACTTGGTATTTGTCAGTCTTAAAATTCCACCATTCACAGACACGATATGCTTGCTACTCCACTATCATTAACATGATGATTATTCTTCTGTGATGTTATGGCTTTTGAATTCTTTTGCTGTAAATGGCCTAATACTTCTCTTCTTGTGGGAAAGTGCGCATACTTTCAGTATATTAAAGATTTAGCTATCTCATAGAGAAAAAATTATATAATTACCTCATCATATTTACAAATCTTCCAGAATTATCATCTACAGTAAGAATGCCCCATGAGACCCTAAAGGATGTATAAGCTTCCCCACTCAACTCTCTCTTCTCCTCCACCTCCCCCAAAAAATAAACACAAACCCAAATGGACTTGGACTTACAAGTAAGTGTGGGGGGGGTTCCATTCCCAGATTACTATGTGCCTGATGACATTAAAATTTGATGCAGGATAATTTCTAAACTTCTGAAAATTCTAGTTACTTACTGCAATGTTTCCAATAGTTTAATATACCCCTAGAAATTACGATTAACCTTTTAAAATTTTTAAGCAATCATTTAAAAAAAAATTGATATATGACAAAAAGATGACAATTAAATTTTAAGGAGTGGTTTTTTTGTTTACCAATATTGGCCAAAGAGAAAAAGAGAGTACTGTCATAAAATCACCAGTCACTTACAGATTAATCACTTGTTTTCTTGATTTCTCTAATCTTTGGGTGCTTGGACTGTGGAACAAACACTTCAAAAGGAACAGCAAAATGATAGTTTTAGTTTGAGAATATGGGCAAAATGAGTGGCCAAATTGTTGGACTGAACTGACCTTTCTGTGATTCTCAAAGCATTTTCCAGCTCGTATTTTCTCTAAACACAGATCTGCCTCTGTTTGTGTCTGCCGTGCCCCGGTTCATGGTATAGTTCTTTCATGTTAAAGGCGCCATTCGGATATTTTTGTCGCCGTCTTCTGAAGGTGCCGGACTGTCTGGGGAATGCCTTTGGCAAGTGTAACAAAATCCATTGCAAGCTGTTATACAGGAGATCTCTTCTCATTTTTTTCAGATGACTTCACAGAAACAAAGAATAGGAGAGTGCCTTAATTATTTGTCATTAACGGGCCATTTTTAATCTCCTGGCATGTAGGTATTTTGTAGTTGAGTGGGTTTTTTCCCTTTTAACATACGATTACATGTAACTAAGAACTTGCTAAAGAGCACTTCCTGGCCTCTCCCAGTAGAGTGTACACTGCAAAGCAGAGCAGAATATCCTGCAGATCCATGAGCTATAGTATATGTGGCTAGAACACTTCTTGCTATGTTGAGAATTCACCAAAAACATAATTATGGTAAATTGACACTATTTTTTTATTGAATTAAGTCTGCCTGTCAAACTGAAAATATTATCCTTTATATCCATGCAAATTTTAAGTGTGTGATTACAAACCATTTTTTACCCACTGAGCCTCGGCATTTTCAGGATTTGGCCATCAGTGCCATTCAGATCAGCTGCATCAACTTCCAAGTTTAACAGCATTTTAAGTATAGCCTAACATCTCTTTTGCAGCCTAGGATGGCTGGAGTGTAGCATAGAATGGTTACACCTTCTCCAGCTAAATTAACAGTTCAAAACTGGAAGAAACTGGAAACCTCAACTTGGGGAAACAGGCATGGTTGGACTTGATCTCAGAGGTTTCTTCCAACCTTATGATTCTGTGATTCTATGAAACAACTGCTTCTCCAAGGACTTCTGCTGTTGTAGGCATGTTTCTTGAACTCCTTTTTTGTCATTTTCATGGACAAAGTAAATGCAAGGTTGGGTCCATTGCGTCTAACAAAATGCTGCCCATTGAACAGGAATAAGCAGAAATAAATAACATTACTTAGTAGAGCATACCAATTACAAAACACAATAAAGCATTACTTAAAATTAGAAGGAAATCATGAAGCTGGTGAAGGCTTTGGCAATACTTGAGGACTGATTAAGAAAGCAACATGATCCCTTGCCATGCAGCCTTTTAATTTCTCCACTCCAGTACTTTCCCCAAATGGATTTTCAGGAGGATGTAAAGGCATTCAGGACCTCTCTGTGCTCAGTAGTCTGCTTTCAGCCAATCTGCTATTCAACACACACTCTATAGAGTCAAGGAACCTAAATGTTCATCCTATGGCTGGCATACCCATGAAGCAGTAGGTTAACATGTTGAAAGAGCCCTACAGCTTGCGTATTGCCTCTTTATCAGCACCTAGTGTATGCAGATTGTCTCATACTGGACTGTCTAGAGTTCACAGTATCACAGTATCATAAGGTTGGAAAAGACCTCTGAGATCATCGAGTCCAACCTATGACCCAACACCTACACCTACTCCTACTTGTCAATTACACCCTGGCACTAAGAGCCTCATCCAATCTCTCCTTAAACACCTCCAGGGACGGTGACTCCACCACCTCCCTAGGCAGAGCATTCCANGCTCCTCACAGGGCTTGTGCTCCAGCCCCTTCCCCATCCTCGTCGCTCTCCTCTGGACGCACTCCAGCATCTCCACATCTTTCTCAAACTGAGGGGCCCAGAACTGGACACAGCACTCGAGGTGTGGCCTGACCAGTGCCAAGTGTAATGGAATGATAACCTTTCTAGTTCTTTGGTGTAGGGATAGAGAGGTAGCCAGAGATAGCCAAAGTATTACATTTTTACTATGACACAAGGTTCTGCCGTCTAGAGGTGGGAAATCTGAAATTTCTGTACAGGTAACGAAGATCAGAGAGTAGGTCAGCATCACACCAGGACCACGTAAACATGCCAGGATACAAAAGAGGCTGCCTGAGTCAAAATGGGACTTACAGGGACCATACTGGCATCACCTTATTCTTCCTTGCTGTCCCAGGGAGGTCACTCTCAGGGTTGGAGATCAGTGCTAAGATCTCTCTTGAAACAGAAGAGTCTTCTATTTTGTCGTCTTAGGTTTTTGTCCTGGATGTAAAGAGCTAAAACTGCTCTGTAAGAAACTCAAATATATGGCCACATTTCTGGTAAAGTCTGAGGAGAATTTTACCTTCTCACATTGTCCCAGGCTAAGCCAATGATACTGTGTCTTATCAGATACTAATTGCTGCTCCTTAGGAATAAGAAGTGCTCAAAATATAATTTAAATGGGATGCTAATAGTTTTCTGTCACTGAGGATTCTGTGATGGGGTTTATTTTCACTAATATAGTAGAGAAAAATGACTCTTTTTCTGATTTTTCCATCATGTTATTGAAGTTTGTGAATTATGGTAAAATAATGCACACTTGATATAATGCAAGGGTCAACTTTCTTACACGTCATCGTTGTGTCAACACAAGAACACACACATTCACTTACATATAAGTTCACATACCCACTGACTTTTTACTTCAGAGGCTGTATTTTCAAACTCTGGTTTCTATTTTTTATCCCCTTCCCTCATACAACTGAAACTTCCAAATCTGTCACTGTTTTCACCACTTACACATATCTTAAGATCTTCAATGTGTAAATGATGGTATAATCAGGCATTAAGCTGCCTGAACTGCTTAAATTGTCTAGCAGATAGAAGTTGCTCCTTTCCTACTCACTGTACAAGTACAAATATAGAGGTCTGTTTTCACATCGACTTGCATACTTAGTATTTTTTTTTGTAAAAGTGAAAGAAAAAACTGAATTTATTGCTCTGCTAAAAGACAAGAAAGCAAAGAAACCAACAGAAAGCAGGTGGAAGGCCTTCATTAAAGAAAGCCTCTTCAATTAATTAATGATCAAAAAAGGAGGTGCTGCCAGCCAAGTTTTTAACATGTAATTTTCTAGTGTGTGAATGCACTATAAGATCCTTCCTTTGTGAACCAGAAATTGAATGCTTAGTGGTGACATATATCATCCTCCCAGACAATAAGCAGCATGTGGTTTCCCAAGCTGGGGTCACACCAGCTTGTAGCAACTGGATGTCAATTATTTTCCTTGGAAACAATGCCTGCTGACAGGATTAAACTCCCAGGCTTTTTTTTGAGAGCATGGTATCTTGCGTTGTGAAGATGGCAATGATACTGCCTATCGCTGCTGTACGTAACGTGCCTGGAATCATACTTTTCATCTACTGTGTGTCTAACCTTTTCGGTCTGAGCGGTGATGTTGTGTGAGTGAAGGTGCTGGGATTACTGAATTATTCCTGGTTAATGTTGATATCATCTGCAGCAATATTTTAGGCTTAAAGTATCGGTTAGTCCTCAGTACTGAAAGGAAGTGCATTGCAGAAGTAGAACCACCGAATCGCAAATCTAATTCAACTAAGTCTGAGATTTCTTGGCATTTTTGAAACTTGTAATATAGGGAGACACTATTTACAGGGTGAGTCAAGCACAGAAAAAAAAGTGAGAAAAAGTCCTCTTCTGTTTTAAAGCGAATTTCAAATGCTTTTCTATAAATATTTGTTATATCTCTAGGCTAAAAATTAATTTCACTTCCTAGTCACAATTTTTCAAAAGCTTATGTTCATGAAGAAGCTGGAATGTTTCTCTTTCCTTCTTTGGTTATTTCTACCAGAAAGATATTTTTATATACTCTCTGATAATTCTAGTTAATGAAAACTCATGGAGCCTAAAATTTGGAGAGAAGAAACTGCTCTGGATCTCAGGTAATCCGAGTTCAATTTTAATTTCAAATTTAAAATTATTCCAATATTGAAATATCAGTGGGAAGTAGATATCTAAATAGCCACTAAAAATTACCTAGCTTCTTATCTCTACCTTGGAGAGAAAACTGTTACGTGTTGATAACACATTTGCCAGCACTCTTTATCTGCTCCAAAAGTAAAATCTTTAGAGTACTGTCTCTTCCCAATTCACACATATAAGAAAAAGGAATCTTGCATCTCACCTAGGATAAAGCAACAAATAATAAGAAGAAAGAGAATAAAAATGGAAAATCTAGAAGGGCTGTTTCAATCGGCATGATTTTGCATTTCATAACCAACCTCACTATAACTGCAAGAGTTACAGTGATGTGAAACTGGTAAGAGAAGAGAATTCAGCCAATAAATTCAAGACTGTCTTTCCTACTGTTTTCTTTCTTTTGGAGCTTTCAGAATGAACACAACAGGGTTTAAAAACTACAGTGGAAGAGACAGGGGTAAAAGAGATGTTAAAGATTAGTTAAGAGTTTCTGCAGTCACTGAACCACAACTTAATTTGATTTTGTTGCTCTTTGATAAGAGCAGCAATTCTGGAGCATACTCATGTACAATAAACACACATTTCTTTTTCTATTAATGAAAGAAACCTCTAGGGATGAAAACTTTTCCAGTGTTAATTAGGCTTGTTTTTAGTGAACTTTTGTGCTAGAGGATTATTTAAATATTCTTTTTTATTTATCATCAGTTTTTAATAGATTACATCTGTTTTCCCTTACTCCTTTCAGAGCTGTTAAACTGAAGAATAAATATTGGGGGAAATATGTAGTATGTTTCCTTTGCAAGACCATTAATATTCCTCACCATCAAAGTGTCTGTGTTAATGTAGTTTTCAGTAGGTTCATAATGTGGGTAATACCAGCATCTCCTAAATACTCTCTGTTGCCTAGAATTTACATATTTTGCAACTCAGCTGAAGGGAGGAGCTGTTTTACTTCAAGTGAATTTAAGTCCTGTGGAGTTTTATTTTATTTTTTTTTTTCTCCTTTCCAAAAGTCCATCAACTTACACAGTGCTTCCTGCTTTCTTTTAAGAAAATGCCTGAATAATTGTAGATAAGAATAGTGTCATCTTTTTGGCAGACCATGCACACTGACTGTAATGCTAGGAACACACAAATTTCTGTGTTTTCTGGTCAGTGTTGTCCACACTTGAAGGGAAATTTTCCATTCCATTGCAGGCTTTCGTGTAGACAGATATCCTGTAAATATCTCTGATATCACAATATGATTACAGTGATATTTTCTTAGTGGGCAAATAGAGAATTAAATTGGTTGTCTGTGTCAGTGGGCTGTGCTTGGCACTGATTTGGCGGCAAGATCATTGAATACTGAAGCTTGTGAAAGTCTGTGAGAGCATCTTGCAAAAAAGGAAGCTAGATTCTGATGCCTTACTTGGTCTATTTGTGCGTCAGTTAACCATGGAAGCGACATCCAGGAGCAAGAGCTGAGCAGAGAAGAACAGGATAGGGGAGATGGTGGGGAAAAAACAGTGCCAGTATAAGATCAGAATTTAGGTAATGCTCCAAAAACTGGTGCCTGGGCATAGTGTTGGGTCGTGTTGAAGGCTTGCTTAGAAGTAATTTTCAATTGTTGTGGTTTGGGATTTTTTTTTTTTTTTTTTTTCCCCGAGGAATTTTTCTTCCCTTTGCCAATAAGGGAACTTCAGCAGAGGAGAGGGGGGATGGGGGGAGGACATTTCCGGGGAAACCGGGACAGGGGTGGTGACGGGACATCCGTTTTGGTCTCGGACGGCAGCT
>VWPV01028405.1:0-27935 GCA_013389885.1 Geococcyx californianus | reverse complement strand
GTGTAGTTGACAAGTAGGAGTAGGTGTAGGTGTTGGGTCATAGGTTGTACTCGATGATCTCAAAGGTCTTTTCCAACATTTTGATACTGGGATACTGTGATAATATATTGGAATTCAGCTAGTGCTCGCTGTGTATAGCTGGAGCTCGAATCATCATAGGTTATGTTATTAAATCAGCATCCTCAGGAAGGGCCTGTGTAAAATCAGGAATGCTCTAGGTAGCTCAGGTAGGTAGGACTTCCATCTCTTGCCCATCACCAGAACGATGTTATGATGGAGATCACATACTCACAGTATTTTTCTGGGGTCTGGGAATCAAATTGAATTTAGTTTTTTCTGCATAATTAGTAGCCTTTTTCTTTCCTTTTCAACTATAGCTGTAAATTAAAACACACGTAATCTTTTCTGGAAAGTGGACTCCTTCAGCAGATTCACAACTATGCATCTCTTAACCCTGGCTTGGTGGCCCAGAAGGGTTTGACGTGGGAGTAGCAGACAAGAAGCATGAAACTAATTGCAAAATTTCAGTGTCAGTAACACTGTAAATGCTATTCAATTAGCTAGTTGACAATGTTGCTGTCGTAACGATGGTTGATGCTACTACTACTATTTCAGAAAATTTCTGACTTTAACAAGCAGTGTCATCTTTTCTGAAATGCATAAGTCATTACGATACAAAATGAAATTATGTGACTTAAAGGACCATGTCTTATTCTGACATATGACTTATTCAATTAGTGGCATAAATCTTACTGAAAACAATGAAAAATAACTCTCAAAAGGAGTATAGGGAAAATATTTAGGCTTTCGAATAAAACTTCAAATCTCAAGGTTTTTTTAATTAAATTTTCACATTTATGTCTCTATGTTGTTTACTCACTGTAATAGTGAAGACTTGTTAATCGGTGTGGAACAAGGATAATCAATGTAAGTCTCAGAAATACAAAAGTGACCTGTTCCATAGGAAATTATCCTTCTTTCATAATTTATCAAACAAACCCTCAACATTTATTTTTTTCTGAAGAGTCTCAACATTGGAATGACAGTGATCAAGAAAGGAGGACAGTTTCAAAATTTCACAGTCTGCACTGTAAAGCCCCAGCTACTGACTTTCTGCTCTTTTATTAGGAGAGAAAATAATTTAAAGCATTTCTACTCATTGAGTAACACAGAATAGGGATAGTGAAGCACTTCTTCTTCCAAACATATATTGGGCCATTTGAAATTACTATACCTCACAATCAAGTTTTTAAATCCCGTGAAAAGACAAATGGACAAACACTGACAACCCCTGGACATCTGTTTTGCATTTCAACATATTTGCCTTGTGAATATCACTAAGGTACAATTTTAGGTAGAGTTTAGTCAAAGACACTTTAGGGCATATTTCCATTACTTTGGCGTTCTACTAGTGATTTGCTATGCGTAATAGTATAATCTACAAACTCTTTGGTATCCTGTGTTAAATGCATGCCGCAATTTGTACAGTTGTACCATGCCTAGAAAATAAAAGCAGGTGAAACAGTGAATCTGTATCACAAAGTAACGGCAGGAATAAAAAACTGACTGGAACACTTGGATAAAAATTCAGATGCCAGCTGGAAGTCTAAAAACATGCTTCTGTTTTAAGTGCTGGTAGATCCCAATAGTAACTACAGCATGGTAATTAACTATTAAATCAACGAGAGCAATATTGCTTCCTCCCAACGTGTTTCTCCAGCCTCAGCTTTCTTGCTTGACGCTTGCCTTGGTTGCGCTTCAGAAAAACCTGTTTGCCTTAGAGAATCAATCTCATGGAAGCACTGCTTGAACATCACTGTCCAAATCAAGTACAATGTACACCTCCTATCTAAAACCGTTTTTTTTTTTTTTTTTTTTTTTACCAGGAGAACCTGGCACTGACATCTTTTACTACAGCTTTTGATTTGGAATTTCTGTGGTCGATTTAGACAGGTCATATGGTATGAATCAATACTGCTCCTAGAATCAGCCAGGATAAGCACACAAATAGGAACACAAGGTTAAATTTTATAATTTTCCCTAATATTTACTTAAAACTCTCAGTTTCCATGAATATTCATGTCAGCAAAATCATTAGATAGAGCAGCAGCAGAGGATAGGGTGCAGCCACAGAGATTGATTTCAAGATGAAAATGAGTATTTGCAGGTTTTGGGGGGGAGCAGAAATCCATCAATTTCACCTAAATTGTAAGAACAATATCAATAAAATTTGTATACCTTATTCATAACATTCCACTGATTTCCTTGCAGAAGCATCGTGAAGTAGAGATGATGTAGAGTGTTTTTACCCTAATTTTTCTCTTCTTGAAGACCCTGAGGAATTCAGTATTCCCACAGCTGGGAGTATGGAAAAATAAAAAAAAAAAGAAAGAAAGAAAAAGATGTTTTGTATTGAAAAGCCAAGGTCCTGTATCCCTTCAGGAGCAACAGCAAGAA
Organism: Geococcyx californianus; assembly: GCA_013389885.1. Taxonomy (NCBI): domain Eukaryota; kingdom Metazoa; phylum Chordata; class Aves; order Cuculiformes; family Neomorphidae; genus Geococcyx; species Geococcyx californianus. Next base: position 25,478 of record VWPV01028405.1, on the reverse strand, counting down.
CCACGAGTGTGTGTGTGAAGTGAGAAATCCCTCCGTACTGTCCTTCTGTATCAGAGAATTGTGAAAAGAAGTTGTAGTAACATTAGTAATAATTTGTCCTTAAAATTTTCCAGGATCAGTGAAGCTGTACAGAAACTGCAAAGTTTTACCTAAGTGCTGCAGTGTAGCCTGTGATGTTTTTCTGTGTTATGATTAATTAAATATATTAATTAATTCAACATTTCCGTATTTATAATTGAGTGGTTATGCATGGGTAGTTATCACATTGCTACTTAAGCACTGCAAACATCTTCCCTCACTGAAGATACTTTTGTCCTTTTTTGCCTTTCTTTTCAAATGCACTGTTTATATGTAACATTATTTGGCAAATCTAAATAGTAAGATAAACAGTAAAGTCCTAAGGTACCTTAATATAAATGTAATTTTTTATATATATACTTAAATTTATATTTGCTGAACAATGCTGGGTAGACATTATTACCTGACAAATAACAGATGGTAGTGTCACAGTACCATAAGGTTGGAAAAGACCTTTGAGATCATCGAGTCCAACCTGGTATTCATGGCTGACGACTGAATCCAGCCTAATCCTATATTGCCGTAAGACTTACAGCAAAAGCTGCAACTTTATACATTAATTGAAGATAATTAAATATATAAAATAAATTGTGTAACACATTTTCTATCATACACATATCTTAAACTATCATATATTTTCCATGCTCTTTTTCTCTGTCGTTAAGTTGCAGATTCACTCCAGTGACACGGCTATTGCCAGACTTTTCCCCACCATCAAGCCGCCTTCTGTGTTTGCTGCTACCCACAGTCGCATCCAGCTGTTTACGTGATGAACTGGGGAATTGATCCAGCTGTAGAAGAGCTCAAACATTTTTGCTGAGATAATTTAAGATTAATTAGTTCATCAATCCAATCCATTCTGTGGCTGCGTAAACACTTGCGTCGGTGCTGAGCAAGGGCACCTAGAGCAGCGAAAGCCTGCGGTGTAAGAGTGGGCTGGTGCACCTCACACAGCTGCTGCTGAAAGGTCATAACCTCAAAATCCAGGACTTAGATTCAACTGTAGCATATCTGGGACATATAATTATCTCACTGAGGCCAGTTTTCTTCGTTGTGCTGTGTACGTACATTTTTGCAAGGAGTTGTTATGTTGATTTTCTCTGTTTACTGAAAACGAAGACCATTTTCTCCCACATGAGAAAGTGGTAGCTGCAAATTTCACAAGCCCAAGAGGTACCAGCCTTTCTTACATTTATTTATGAACTACCTTGTGCCCTGATCTTGCCTCTGGATCTGCCAGCGTGGACTTCTGTGCCTGTCACTTAAATCAGTAGAGCTTCACAGAAGCCCAAAGGGCCATGCCAGTAAATGAAGATGAGAAGAGCTTTAAGCAAGAAAGAGTTAGAGAAGTAAAAATACTGTCATGGTTGGCTTCGGCATATTTTTTTTACTTCAACCACTGAAAGATCTTTCAAATACTTAATAATTCCCCCTCAGAACATTTTCTGCTGAAATTGAAGATGATAATTTTAATGCAAAGGTCTTTCTATTATCCCCTCTGACAAAACAGTTTAAACTTTGAACACTGGATTTATGTTTCTGAAATAAACTTTTAGGAACTCCCTTAATTTGTTCCATCCTAGTTTTGGAAGACGTGTAAATGCAGTCATAGAATCATAGAATCACAGAATGGTTTGGGATGGAAGAGACCTTAAAGATCATTGAGTTCCTACCTCCCCCACAATGGGCAGGGTCACCGACTGGATTGGGTTGCTCAAAGTCTCATCCAACCTATCCTTGAACACCTCCAGGGATGGGGCTTTTGACTTCTCTGGGCAACCTGTTCTATTGCTTCTTCACACCCACAGTAAAAGATTTCTTTTTAATATCTGCTCTAAATCTAGCTGCTTGTGTCTCAAAACCATTATCCCTTACCCTACCACTACACTCTCCTCTCTAAACAAGCCCAACTCTCTCAGCATTTCTTCACAGGAGAGGAACTCCAGCCCTCTGATCATCTTTGTGGCCTTCCTCTGGATTCGTTCGAACGTCCATGTCCTTCCTGTGCTGAGGACTTTGGAAACGATCGCAGCACCCTAGGTGAGTTCTCACAAGAGCGGAACAAAGGGGCAGAATCACCTCCCTTGCCCTGCTGGTCACACTTCTTTGGATGCAGTCCAGGATATGGTTTGCTTTCTGAGCTGCAAGCACACATTTTCAGCTCATGTTGAGCTTCCCATCTACCAGCAACCCCAAGTCCCGCTCTCCGGGGACCGCTCTCCAGCCTGTGTTTGTGATTGAGATTGCCCTAGCCCAGGTGCAGGTCCTTGCACTTGGCCTTATTAGACTTCTTTTGCTGAGAATCCTCTGTCTTGCCGACTTTACCTCTCCTCACCCACATTCACATGGTCCATATTTCCTATCAATAATTAATTTCATGATGCAGTTTTTGAGCAATACTGAATACTAACGTGCCATAGTAATGTCTACTGTTAGCAGCTAGAAAACTGAATTAGAGCTGGTAGTTGAAGCAGAACACATTTCCCATTCTCTCTACATTACTTTTGCAAGTGATATCTTTCAGAGGCAGTGCTCTCAGGAAGGAAAACAGTGTAGTGCTCTCGCGTCTGGGTTATGTATTTGTAAAACTACTCAGGCAGAAAGAGAACTTGAATATTTCAGTATCTGTCTAGTCCTACTCCATGGGTATAGAAAAAAAAAACACTGAATGAAAGGTGCTGCATTTCTTTAGTGCATACGAGTGCAGATTTATGAGAAAATTTTCTAACAAGGAGTGTAAGTGCAGCAGTTTTGTTTGAAAATACTTGCGTATCTGGCAACCGAGTACCGGAGCTCGCTGTTTGTTACCCCATGTGCTTGGCACTGCAGTTGTTCAGAGGATCAAGGTGCGTGTCTTTGTGGAAAAACAATTTCCTTGTAGATGTGCAGCCTGAACAAATCAACTAGAAGGACTCAAAAATATGCAGACAAAATAAAGGGTGCGCATTAATTGGTATGTTCAGCGGCTGTCTCTGAAAGTGCAGACGACGTTTTTTACTTGAAATATAATGATAACAGTAAGTGTACCATGTTCTCTTTCAAAAGCTGAACAGAAAGAACTGAGGGTGAAAAAGTTTAAACTTCTTAGTTAAAGTCAGCCACACAGAGTCAGGAGATGTGACTTTTCTAATGCATTTTCTATTAGATCCATATTTTATAGATATAGAAGGAAAATTATGTGAGGAACCAAGGTCTTCTCTGATGCTAAGTAGAGCTTTGGGACTAACATTTATATACAGAATAATTATTAAAGGTATAATTTCCTTTAGACACCATCAGAGTAGAGCTGTTTATGACAGATATCTGCATGTTTCTATCACATATTTTCTCAGCATGGGGAGAAAAGGTGTCTCACTGGGAAAGAATGTTATAATAGACCAGTTGATTGCCACTTTAAGTGTAGATCTCAGTATCAGTAGTACTTCTAATATAAGCTGCGAAAGTCTGGCTGTTTTGCAGGTAACTTGAGGACTACTAACTTGCTAACCTGAGTGTTTGGAGTTCACTAATCATGAAGCTCTTTAAATTGCTTTTTGTTAGCAAGGGAAATAAGCTTGGAAAGAATGAGGTGTTTCTGCCTTTTTAAGCTCTGCAGGCTCTGTACAAGAACTCTGTGGCCATACCACAGAGACTGGAGAATTTACTCTCCACAGCAGGTTGCACTGCGGAGGTTCTAAAGCTAGCACAAAATTTTTAAACTCCTCGACTGGAAAATGTGTAAATGCTTAGATGCCTGAGATTGCTCAGAGCTAATAAGCCTCACTAACTGACAGATCTATTTAGCTGGGACGTGGCACCGTGTTCGTCCTGCTGTGCTGTTTTGGAAAATAAGTATATTCTGCCCTTCTGTTCGCTGTGTGGACATACCAGCTTGCTCAGGGGTCTCTATCTCAGTACTCCGCTGGCCTCTGAAGACTTTGTTCCTATGCGGAATACTCTAAAGATACGTAAAAGATGAAGCTTGCATGCTGAAGGGATCATACTCTTACCCGCAGATTTTGTCTTGTTCTGTGTGAAAATGTGGGTAAGCTCACAGTATCCCAGTATCACAGTATCATAAGGTTGGAAGAGACCTTTGAGATCATCGAGTCCAACCTATGGCCCAACACCTACGCCTATTCCTACTCGTCAACTACACCATGGCACTAAGAGCCTCATCCAAATTCTCTTTGAACACCTCCAGCGACGGTGACTCCACCACCTCCCCAGGCAGAGCATTCCAGTGAACAATCACCCTCTCAGTGAAGAACTTCTTCCTAATGTCAAGCCTAAACCTCCCCTGGCGAAGCTTGAGACCATGTCCTCTCGTTCTGTCACCGGTCACCTGAGAGAAGAGCCCCACTCCTGCCTCACTACAGCCTCCCTTTAGGCAGTTGTAGAGGGCAATAAGGTCTCCCCTAACAAATATACAAATATAATAATAAATATCAAATGATGGTATTCACTCATTGAAGAAGTCAAACACCTACTTATACCACCGACTATGGTTACATTCAAATTCAATTCTGTGAACAATTCTTTGAATAGTTCTAAAAGGGCAGAGCTCTGGTGTGTACTTCAGCACACACAAAGGAGAACAGTGGCATTGTGCTGCAAATTATCTATAATTTCCTGATTACTTTGCCCTTTTAGAAATGACAAATCGACTTTGCACATGAAACTTGCAGACTGTATGGATGCAGGTGTATTTCAGGTCCAGAGGCCCGCTTTGATTTAAATAAATGGAAATCAGCAGTATAGTGTGAAGACTCCCATGTCTGGAAAATATTATTCTGTTTTAATACAAATATCAAGATTAAAAAATTATGTGTCATTCCATTATGTTGATCATTTACTCGATATAGACGGTCCCCATTCCTGATTTAGGAGCTGTGTGCGTACCAGTGTCCTAAATGGGCATATCAACGTTGCTGTGATGATTAGCAGTTAATATTTTATGGATATTAACATATGGAATATATTACATCATGATTCAAAGACTACACTGACACGTTATGAAGGTTATTATTATTTTTCCAAAGTTTGACAACTGAGCTGCAACATCTTGCGTAGTTTCCTTTGAGATCGCTTACAGAATGACAGAATCATTTAAACTGGAAAAGAACTTCAAGACCATTGAGTGCAATAAATCTTACACTGCCAAGTTCACCACAAACCATGTCCTGAAGTCCCATATCTATGCATTTTTTAAATACTCCGGGGATGGTGAGTCAACCACTTCCCTGGGCAGCCTGTTCCAATGCTTGGCGGTGTTTTAGTAAATAAAATTTTCCTAATATCCAGTCTAAACCTCCCCTGAGGCAACTTGAGACCAATTCCTCTTGTCCTATCACTTGCTACTTGGAAAAAGAGACCAACACCCACCTCGATACATCCTCCTTTCAGGCTCTTGTGGAGAGTGATAAAGTCTCCCCTCAGCCTCCTCTTCTCCAGACTAAACAGCCCCAGTTCCCTCAGCCACTTCTCACAGGACTTGTTCTCTAGACCCTTCACCAGCCTTGCTTCCCATCTTTGCACACACTCCAGCACCTCAACATCTGAAGAGCCCAAAACTGAACATAATATTCGAGGAGCAACCTCACCAGTGGACAATCACTTCCCTGCTCCTGCTGGCCACACTATTTCTCATACAAGCCAGGATGCTATTGGCCTCCTTGGCCACCTGGGCACACTGCTGACTTATATCCAGCTGGTTATCAACCAGCACTTCCAGGATCTTTTCTGCCAGATATCTTTCCAAGAATTTATTCCCAATCCTGTAGCATCACATGGGGTGGTTGTGACCGAAGTGAGGGACTCAATACTTAGCCTTGTTGAACCTCATGCAATTGGCCTTGGCCCAAGGATCCAGCCTGTCCAGAACCTTCTGTAGAGCCTTCCTTTCCTCAAGCAGATCAACTCTCCTGCACAACTTGGTGTCATCTGCAAACTTACTGAGGGTGCACTCGATCCCCTTGTCCAGATTGTTGACAAAGATATTAAACAGAACTGGATCCAGCACTGAAGCCTGGAGAACACCACTTGTGACCAACTGGACCTAACTCCACTCACTAATGGTTCTTTGGGTCTAGCATCCGGCCCGTTTTTTACTCAGCAAAGATTACATCCATTCAAGCCATAGGCAGCCAGTTTCTCCAGGAGAATGCTGTGGGAAACAGTGTCAAAGGCTTTGCTAAAGTCTACGTAGACAATACCCATAGGCTTTCCCTCATGCACTAAGCAGGTCACTTTGTCATAGAAGGAAATCGAATTAGTCAGGCAGGACCTGCCACCCCTGCTGACTGGGTCTGATCACCTGTAAGTGCTGCTGATGGCACCCGAGAGTATCTGCTCCATAACCTTTCCCAACACCAACGTCAGACTGACAGACTTGTAGTTCCCTGGATCCTCCTTCTGACCCTTCTTGTAGATGGGCACCACATTTGCTAATCTCCAGCCAACTGGGACCTGAGTTAGCCAGGTCCAGTGGGTCTCATCTAGCCACAGAGGCTTGTGTGTGTCTAGGTGGAGTAGCAGGTCATTAACCCTTTCCCCTTGGATTATGGGGTCTTCATTCTGCTCACTGTACCTCTGCCAGCTCAGGGGGCTGGATACCCAGAGAACAATAGATCTTAGCATTAAGTATCTCAGCCTTTTCCTCTTCCTTTGTTACTACTTTCCTTCTCACACACTCTAAAAGCTGAAAATCCTCCTTAACCCTGCTTGTGCTCCTTATATATTTATAGAAACAGTTTTTATTCTCCTTGACCACAGTAACCAGATTAAGTTTTAGCTGGGCTTCAGTCTTTCTGTTTCTCTCCCTGTGTAACCTTACAACACCTTTTTACTCCTCCTGAGTTACTTGCCCCTTCTTCCAAAGGTCATAAACTGTCCTTGCTTTCCTGAGTTCCAGCCAGAGCTCTCTGTTTCACCAGGTCAGTCTTCTTCTTCCCTGCCAGTTTGTTTTCCAGCACATGTGGACAGCCTGCTTTTGCACCTTAAGACTCCCTCCTTGAAGGATATCCAGACTTCCTGGACTCTTTTGCCCTTCATGGTTGCCTCCCAGGGGTTTCTCTCGATCAGTCTCCTAAACAAGCTAAAGTCTGCCTTCTGCAAGTCCAAGGTGGCAGTTCTGCTGACCCCCCGCATCACTTCTCCAAGAATCATAAGCACTGCAGTGTCATGATCACTGTGCCCCAGGTGGCTTCCAACCACCATAACACCCACAAGTCCTTCTCTGTTCGTAAGTAACACGTCCAGCAGGACACCTTCTCTAGTTGGTTCACTCACCAGCTGTGTCAAAAAGTTACCTTCCAAGCTCTCCAGAAACCTTAAAGGACCTTTCTTCTCCTACCCTTCACATTTCAAAACAATAAGTAGATTCAGCATCTGTGTTTGAACCAATAATCAATACAGGATAATGATTTATGAGACTATCATGACTTAGTTTCAGTTTCCAGACAGTTGGTTTAACAGGTAGATTTTACAGTCCACCTTCAAAAAGTAATAGTATTTTAACATTACTGACCTGATATAGTAGATTTTTATTATTATGTTGCATGTTTGTGTCAGTAGTCCCCATTAATCCCTTTTCAGTCCATGAAAATACTTGGAAAGAGAAGGAATAAAGGGATTTATTTTGGAAATAGCATAAATATATAGGTTTTATGTTTCAAGAATAGTAAAACAATGCCTCCAGAGAAGTGAATTCCTCTCTTGGAAGGTGACAGACCTGTGGACTCTGTTATTATCCTACCACTTAGCTCTGACGTATGTTAAAACTATTTAAAGAATTTAGAACAGAGGAAAAAAATAAATCTACTGTTATGTACAAATGAACAGACCGTTTTCTGAAAAAATAGATGACATTGCATTTGGTTTGAACAATCTAACACCTGACCACAGTCGTTACCTCGCTATGCGCTCCTCTGTTCTCCTTGCCTAGCACTTCAGGGACCTAAACTAAATAGAGTAGAGAGAAAATTAGCATTTTAATTTATGCATACATTATAGGATAAAAGTAAATAAATAAATAAATGAAATTTCATACGAATCTCTTCACAGAGATGTCCTTAGAGTTTACTGAATCAAAGTGCTGATAATTCTGAACTGAAATTCATAATTCGACCCTGTGGAATACATTTATGTAACAACAATGTGGTTTATATTTGTATATAAATATATATATATATATATATATATATATAGTCGTTCTGTGCGTCTATACCGCATCCTTCTTTGAGTTCACAGAAACTCTCAGAGAGACAAAACTGGACATAGAAGTTATAATTCTAAGAAACTGGTTACAAAAACTGGAATCCAGTAACTCAATTTAAATGTATAAAAGTCAAACCCAAATAGTACAATTTCCTTCTTCCTTTCTCTTCATGCCCTCTTTTCCTGTGATTTTCATTAACATTTTTGTCCTTGTTTGATTATTAGGTGTCTGGTTTGTAACTAGACTATAGCGTCTAAAAACAACTCCAAAAACATGGTGATGTCAAATTTGCCGTGTTCATTTAGGCATTTTATTAACAAAGCAGCATCGTCCACATTACTGCATATTGAGAGCTACCCTATGCTTAACCTGATCTCAAAGTGGATTTACAGTGGACCATTGCTAACAATTCAGCAGAATTAATCTTGCCGTATGGTTGTCTATACTTGTCATTAAATACTTCCTATTCTTTATGATTTGAAAGGTTAAATTATAGTATTTCTTCATTTTAGGGCTTTATTTCCCAGCTTCTGAGGTTTTCTTCCACGCCTTAATTGTTAGGTGTTTTCTGAAAAACTCGTAGTTATCAAAGGTAAATGGTATTTTTTTAATATATATTTTTAATGGATGAATATTTAGCTTCTTAGGGAACGGAAAACGCTTTTCAATGGTATGCTACAGTTTTCCTCCACCTCCAGAATCTCCACTGCTCCTTTACGCTACACGCCTGGTAACTTTTTCAACTTACCTGAAGGGTACTTCTGTTGAGTAGAGGCACTCCAAGGCAAAATCAATCTTCCTAATGGCAGTGAGAATCGTGCCACCTTGGTTGGTATTACAGGTTATTTAACATAAACATATGTGTTCCCATTAAGGACCATCCACATTCAACTAAAATGGGTCACTTGTGTAAGAAGTTTTGTTTATAAATCTCAGACTAATTTCCCCAGTCTATTCTATACGTGCCATGTCAGTGTGCAGCCTCTTAATATATTTCTCTGAAAGCAAAATGTAAAGTCATTCTGCAGTATATTTCTCAGCAGAATTATAAATAAATAGAACATGAAAAATAAAATCAGTTCTAGGTAAAGACCTTCATTGTTTATCTCTCATTTAAAAATGCAAGTATTTCTCCGGTAGCAACAACCTGCTGACAAGCTGGTTGTACTCACACACATTTAATACTGATTATATTAATTACGTGCACAGATAATGACTTGTTAGTTAAAAGGCTCCATTCCCACTGGTTTTACAGCTGACTGTACAGTCCACATGCACGCAACTGCATTGTGGCTGTCCTTGCCTTAAAGAAGGATCTTTTCAGCCTTGCATAACACAGAGATGAAGTCAGTCAGGTGTTCAGCTTCCTAGGAGGTGCCCTCTTTCAAGTCAGAGCCTCTTTCATCTGTAATAGTCAGGCAGGAGAGTTTTGCATTTCAGAAAATATTTAGTCTGTATTTTGGCTGCCTTTTATGTGCTAAAACCTGTGGAAATGTCAGCCTTCCTGAACCTAAGCCTTTCATGCCACTCAGCGTTCAACGAGATACTTCTGTGGCACCACTGTGGGACAGCTGGGTTGGAGAGGGCAGAAGAGGGGGAGCGGGGGGATGATACAGACACAGAAACCTGGGCTGCCGGCATCCATCCCCTGCAGAGCATGCAAGAAATCTGGTATTAGGCTGCTCCTGACTGGCCTCACATCAGCCTTCTGTGCCAGCCCCACACTGTGTTCGGAATATCCCCAGATACCCTGCTGGCACACGAATCATTGCATATCTCCTGAAATCTCTCCTGATCTATCACACGGTATCACAGTATCGCAAGGTTGGAAAAGACCTTTGAGATCATCGAGTCCAACCTATGACCCAACACCCGCCAGTCCTGGATGCCACCTCAGGACTCCTCCTGACTCCCTGTATTAGCATGTCTGTAAGTGCAGGGTTGCTGGCATTGTTAGCCCCAGCCTGGGGTTTTGCCAGCAGTGCCTGTACAGTCTGAAAGGAGTTTGCTTCCAGCTTTTCATCAGAACATTCTCTCCTTGTATTTCTGGTGAGGAAAGGAGATCCCAATTGCAGATGTGATCTGTTGCTTCCTAAAATTTAGGTGATCTGTGCTGTTCAGTAGCTGCTAGCAGGGAGATTGGGGGGTTGAGTAGGTGTAGCAGGGACTGTAGAGTAGCTGCTCTGGCTGTCAGTAGTGTCTGGCATATGGGCATGTGTGGATGTTGCTGGCATTTAACCAGCGTTGCCTGGAAAATGTGGGTACCTGGGCATTTGTAGTTGCAGTGCTCAGGGGCAATATCACACCGCAGGTTTCAGGTGAAAGCAGTGCATAGAAGCCAAACCGCTGGGAAAGGTATTGCAGATATTCTGACCTCTGCTGTGGGTATTGTGTGCCATCTTCTTCAGAGGGTTTCCTGTGGAAGAATTTTGGAAAGCAGAAACCCGTAGCTGTTGTGACAGCAGAGGTGATGTAGAAACTGGGAATGTCTGAGGGTGCTGCTTGTTCTGGGAAGCTTTTAATGGCATTGGAAGCTGGCCTGCTCTGCAGATAAACCAGGACCTTGTACTCAAAGAAGCTGAAATGCAAAAACAAGATGGTGTAAACCTCAAAGACCTGCTCCCCGGGGTAAGTGTGGACAAACCAGGAAAACTCATGCTGGCATCAGTCCTAGGTGTAAACACACCTAAGAAGCCTATGGGGCTGCACAAGATGGCATGGTCAACTGGCCAGGAGGTTCAGGTGGAACAGCTAAATCTCTTTTGCAGCACTGCTGAGTGAGCCCTAAGACCTAGACTGACTGAACCAGCAAGAGAACGTGGCCTCGATGTGTTGGCAAGTACTATTAGAAAGTGGTGTAAGAAAAAGCAGTGGAATTCCTCTCTACTGAGCAAATATTTCTGACATCTTCTGGCTAAATCCGATCATTTCCTATGCGTACAACTACACAATTATATACCATCCATGGCCATAGTTTCAATGCTTATAAGAGTTCACAATGTTCCTTTAAGCCATCTAGAACTTCATATCAGCAGAATTTGATATCAGTCTTCAAAAAGAGAACCCTAAATAAAGACAGTACGTACCAGAATAAAGCTGTTAATGACAGCTGTCAGGGTGTTAAAATTATTCAAGAGAGGAAATTTTTAAATTAGGGTTGTACTTTTGTGATATACTTTATGATATAATTAATTACATGATCATACTGTTTTTTTCCCCCAAAATACGCTTGAGTCAGTGAATAGACAGCACCAGGCTTTTTCTGCAGAAGAATCGGGGTAATATATTCAAGGCATTCTGCAGTTGCACAGAAGGTACCGTAAGGTCATGCAATTAAAGACTATCATAAATCATTTGTTGAGTAGGCAACTTCAATTATGACATTTCCTAACTTTCTAGTATTAAATTAAAAGTTCTTAATGTACTCATAAAGTAGCTTTTTCTGTGCATTTCTTTCCTACTTCAGCTTCTTTTTGATTGGTTTACTTTATTATGTAGCCAAAATTAACATAGTTTGTCTAATCAGGATATATACGAGCTTATATCATCTATAGAAATGGGGAATTTTCAGTTTAAATGTGCAATAATTAAGAGCAAATGGGAAGGAGTATTTAAAATAGTGACAGCTCTGTATTTGAAAGTGTTGGGACGCAGTTGTTTGGTTACAGAGAACAAGAAAAGGAAGCTGGAAAGATGCCAGTAAAGGCATACTTACTGAGAATTTTACTTTTATCTCAAAGATCAAAGGAAGCCATGATCTTCAGCAAAAATGCAGATGGCATGTGGTGAAATGATAATGTACGTTGCACATGATAAGCAAAGTAATTGTTTAGCAATTTGTAGGAAGGTGGAGAGCTTTTATGAGAGAGCAAATGAAGACATAAAGTAGCCCAGCCACATGTTTATAGTCAGTCAGAGGCTATGGCTTGAAAACTGGAAGGGTAGCAGCCACTGGATATATTCTTCAATAGAAAGCATATTCATATCAAAAATGAGGATGTACTGTTGCATAATTGGCACAACTGGGGACATCTAATCTTACTAATGTCTCTGTAATTGGTACAGACTACAGAAACAAAGGAATAAAGAACACGATTAGCATAATGACTTAGGCTGTTCAACCCTGACTCTTGGCAGGCGCTTACCCAAATATTTCCACTGTGTACTTTCTCAGAAATAATTAATGTAGAATATGACGCCTTCTTTCTAATATTTATTACACAGGTTCATCAAGAACGTCCACACACAGAAGGGAGGGGGTTTTGCATTTGCTCCCATCTTGTTCTGCTGGAATGAGGAACTGGAATGAGAAAGTATTGCAGTGGGGTCAATATGACTCTTTCTCCGGCAATATTTTAGCGTCAGTGGAGATAATAAAAAGACTTCAAATCATCCTAAAACCTACAAAGGTTTAAGATAGGAAAACTTTCTAAAAGCAAGCCTCTTGTACCTGTGCTAAAAAAGAGGTTTAAAGTAAACCCAGGGCTCTACATCAGCAAAAGGAGACTTCTATTCACTCAGGATTGTTCCTACTTATGCCAAAAGTTTATTTGTCTTCAAAGCACCATTCAAAGGTTTGATCTCCCACTGTTGCACAAAGAAATTCAGTTTAAAGATTAAATTTATTTTCCCTTTACATTGCCTTGTGAGTAATTCCACAGTTCTGAAGGATTTGGGCTTTGCTCATAACAGCATGACCTCCTTTACATTACAAGATGTAATATTATAAAAAGTTCAGAGATGAGTTGAATGACTGAATCTTGACAGTGGCTACTGTCCTCACAGTAAGAATACGCATATTATTCAAAAATAGCTCTCACCAGATAGTAATTTTGTTTGTGGTTTGTTTTAAATATGCTGTTTAAAATTCTGCAATTAATTCAGTGTACATGGCAAAAATGACAGATGGTTATGATAAAGGAACTTAATGCCTCATGGAAGCAAGTCAAACCGCAATCAGTAACAGATGTTTTCTGCAAAGCCAGATTGTGTGTGTGTGTGTCTGTGCATACATGCTACATATATATGTATACACTAGGAATATGCATTTATGTATGTGTGTTTATGTCTATGTCTATCTGTATCCATAAATGTTACTTGAACACTTCCCCCCCCCACAGTAATAGTTGCAATGTTTCTCAGTGCAATAATGACCACATTAATTGCTGTAGTCATTCAAAAGAATTCCACCAGGGATAATTCCTTCAATTCTTCTTAAATTCTAGAAAGCATTTACTGAGATATCACTTTTAGTGACTTGTTTATACAATAGAAATATATGATTCCAGTTGCCAATATAAAAAATGAAAGCAATAGCCCCCAAAATCTTTTGAGTTGTGGTAATACTGTTCCAAATGTTGATTGTAGTGTTTATTAGAGATTTCAGAATGGCAATTACTAGAAAACACCAGCAGAACCAAGCTGATGTTTAATAGTAGCTGGAATATGTAGGTGATTTTCTTGCAGCACAAGGCCATGGAATATTACAAAATGCCTACGTGCACAACCCTGGCTACGCGCACATCCTGCCTACGATCACGGCGAGAGTGACTTCAAAACTGTCCTTGAATAGAACTGGAAAGAGGAACCAGGCTGTTTCACTAGAGATACGGACAGAAAGAAAGAATCCAAAGTTTAACCACAAAGAATGCAAGGCTGAACTGCAAGGAAGGGGGGGGCAAAGCGTGCTTGCAGGTGAATAGTCTAGCATGACCAATCATACCGTTATGTTAGGCAGGTGGATACTGTATTGTAACCAATCATAATAAGTTGCTTAGCCGAGTGAACTCTGGTAAAATGGCTTATAACCTGTGTGATCTAATAATAAATAGAACAATACCATACTTCCATGAAGACCGTGTATTGATTCCTGAGGCGGCTTCCTTCAGGAATGCCTGTTAGTTCATAACCAGACACAGAGTCAGTGAGGCTACAGTATCACGGGTGACAAATGTTTTTCAACGTTATCAAATTTGATCAAAAAACACACTTCCTAGCATACATAAACACATAATTATAAATCTAACTACCATAATCTCACAGATAAACTTGACAAGTAAAACACATCTAAAGAGGCATTGGGTGTTTCATGACAATTTTTCCTACATCAGGCTGCAATCTCCAGTGTTAGTAATCTGTCCTTCAGCCTTGTATTCTGATCGAACCCTTCTGTAGGACAGGCGTGCTATAACTGAAGCAGTCCTTGGTAAATGCTTGGGACCCTCTAAATGTGTAATGAACAAGCAACTCAAGTATTCAGGCACTGGTGAGTTCAGCTGTAGACTTTGACTGTCTCGGAAAGACTGAGAACCTGAACTGTATATGCCCTGGACAAGATCCAGCTCCATATCCAATTAACAACAGCGTGTGTGCCAGCCCTTCTGTTCACGTACAGTCTTTGCAGAGAAGGTCTGGCCAGAAGTCACGATTTACTCTGAGAAGGTTCCTGACTTGGAAGAAGTCAGGACTCCAGGGGCACGTAGAGCCTAGCTGTACTTTTCAAACCCTAGATGTTCTGAACCAGTGTGATTCCCTCTGCTGGTCCAAGATCTTTCAGCTCAGCTGGGGTTCACTACTCCCTATGAAGATCTTTTCATCCACATACATTGATAATCAATTTCTATTTCTGCTATTGGATAAAGAAACCAGAGATGAACAATTTGATTTAAATTCTGACACTTCTAAATCTAAAGAGCTCACTTTCATAATAGACAGAATGCAACCTGCTAGTTATCAGAAAAATATCAGGTGGGAGGTACTTAATCAAAAATTCTTTTGAGGATAATAACACTCTATTTAAGTACAGAACTCAAAATAATTGTCAAATATGTAAGGTAAAAAATTATAGGACTGAGTAAGATTCTTCAGATATTTTGGATTATAGACATTTTATTTATTTATTTATTCGTTTATTTATTCATTCATTCATTTATTCCAAGACACTGCTGAGCTCTTACTACACTGAGAATTATGTTTTAGTCTCTTTATATTGTTACAGTGCTGTCTTTGTATGGATTCCTTTCTTTTAGATTTTCTTGTCTCAGACTTTGCAATTCCTGTGATGCACTAAGTAATCAGACCCTGAACAAACTGGGGAAAGTTAATTGTCTCTCAAGTTATTTAGTGTTTTACAATGTAACAAGCGCACTTTTATAGAGATATAGTGTATAAGAGAACAATGGGTTTATGAAGTCAATACTTCATCCAGGATTCAAGATACACAGAAGTAAGGTTACACGTGCAATAACGCTATGTGCAGTAATCTAAAAGGAATTGTTGCTCAACTTAAAATAAAAAAAATGGGAATAAGGATAATGCTCCAAATCAAGAGCTGCAAAACCACAGAATTATTACTGGAAATCAGTAGAAGAAATGGGATGCGGAATAATGAGAGCTCATTGTCTTTGAGGTTGCATAAGCAGCTCCTTCTGGCTCTTAGCCGAATTGTTAGACCAAATATGATGCTGTTTTGTGATGTGGATCCTATCTGGATTTCTAGCTGGTTTTGTCATGCAAAAGATGCTGCAAGACTTGAAGTAATCTCACTGAAATTAGTAACTCATTTGAAAGCAATGGATTAGAGATCTTTCTTGGAAATACTGAAATATTTCAGAAGGCTACATTAAAGTACCGGCACAAAAGGTTCTCCCAACTGTAGTAGAGCTTTTACAAGCACATAGTCCCTCTATTTGAGTCAAGGAGATCCAAATCGGAGATACAATCGTTCTTCTAGGGAGTGAATACCCATGCATAAATCTCACAGGCATTCAGTGATGAGACTGGATTAGAACTCAAGTATTGTCTTCAAAAGGGTTTGCAAATGTCTGGGTTAATAGGTTGCAATTGTGGAAACACGTTCCGATTCTGTAGTGTAATTTGTATGGGCTGAAACCCAATTAAAAAAACTACCCCCTCCCTCAAAATCATATTGTAACAAGGTATGGGAAAAGGTGGGAGTAAAAAAAACAAAATAAGAAACGTCGTAAATTAAAAAAATCAGATTTGAGCTTGTTACGCTGGTAATCTGCAAGTTGCTTCATGAAAATATTCAAACCTGTTTCTTCCAAAATTACAGAACTATGATGCCTTAGCTCTCACTTCAGTGCTTCTCAGAGGAGTTACATGCAGCGTACACTCTAAAGATGGCAAATTAATCTTCTCGCAGCCTGTGAGATCCCAGCACTGGGACGCATAATGAGAGGTGAAACTCAAGCAGGTCGCATGGTGGGTTGGCGATGCTGTTGTCAGGACCCTCTCCAAGGATCTTTGAACTGGACTGCTTAGAAATCTTACAGGTAGTTTCATAGAAAAATTATCTAGTGCTTCACTCTAAAAACTCAGAGCAAATCTACCATTATTTTGTCACTGGTTTTTTGTTGTTTGTTTATTTGGTTTTTAGGTGTTTTTTGGCTAACCAAATTATCATTTAAAACTACTTCTACTACTACTGACAGTGCTATTGTTACTGCCTCTGCTATGATAATCCACATTTTCAGATCACATTATTTTATATAGTATTTTTTGTTATCAGGATAAATATTGTGCTCTGAAATAATATACTTCATTGAGACGATGGATATTTTAATTTTGTTAATATAGATACCTTTTTGTTTAGAAAGTGTGAAAACTATATATTAATTTATTATTAACATTTTAATTTCAGATGTTGTTGATCTTCTATTATAACTGTGACATTCTGATATGCTATTATAATACAGAGAAAGAGAATAAAATTTGATTGAAAAATATTATTGGAATATTTATTTATCTGTGAATTCTGGTTTTTTTTTCCACTTCAGAATCTTTTCATTCTTCATACACATGAAGTTGAGGATTTCAATTAAGTTTGAAAAATAACAATCAGATCATAAAATTCTAAAATGTAAGAAATTAGAAAATGAGGCAAATTTTCTTTGAAGAATTTGAAGCCTCTTATCAAGATTATATTAATCCATCATATGCCATTTCTAAGAATGCTCCAAGAAGTAGTAAATGCATCAATACCAAACTGATCTTTTGGGGGTTTTTTAGGACCTGTATGGCTATTTCCCCTTTCCATTGAATTGTTCTTATCTAAATTTAAGATGATAAAGCTCACATTCTGGGTTTTTACTTAAATGAATTGTAATCAAATTACTTAAACTAAGGCATAATCATTTAAGAAGCCTGAAAATACCTCTGTCCCAAGATTTTTGATGTCAAAATGGAATCTTTATCTATGTAGCCCAGCAGGCTCCAATTAAATTTGCACTATCAATGATCCCGTTGAGCAAAAAAATGAAAGTTCATATTAGGAAATTCCTATATTATATAAGCACGTATTTATACATATCCATATGCTCACATATAAATGTGTATATAGAGAATATGTGTGTATATCTATGTAACTGAATTTTCTTAATATTTATCTACTCTTTGAAATGTAATAACCAGACAGGTGGGATATCAGTTCCCAGGAGAAGGTTTCCATTCAAAGAAACTGGAAGGTTGGACATTGGTAGCAGCATATTTGAATTTTAAATTTTAAACCTGAAGGCAGTTGGCCTTTACTTGACGGCTGATTCCACTTCTAGAAGGAATCCTTTGGCTTGAGCAGAAAGATAAGGTTGATGTCAAAAACTCATATGCAGTGATTATAGATCACATTATCCCAGTATCACAGTATTGTAAGGTTGGAAGAGACCTTTGAGATCACTGAGTCCAACCTATGGCCCAACACCTACACCTACTACCTACACCTACTCCTACTTGTCAGTTACACCATGGCACTAAGTGCCTCATCCAAATTCTCTTTGAACACCTCCAGGGACGGTGACTCCACCACCTCCCTAGGCAGAGCATTCCAGTGAACAATTACCCTCTTAGTAAAGAACCTCTTCCTAATGTCAAGCCTAAAGATGTTTAAACGAGGAAAAAGGAGGTTCTTCACAGTTATGGTTTGTTCTCCATTGCCCCATAATTCCCACCAGCGCTAAAAGACAGCAACCCATCCCAGCGCCATCGGCTCATCCAAGTCGGGAACGCTGAAAACAACTGTAGCATTCACCAAAGGCTGTTAGAGAGACCAAGAGAACACAAAAAAAGTCTATGAAATGCAAATACGGTGTCACCAGCCCGGGAAGTAGAGAAAAAGTTATTCTCAGTATTGGAATGTCCCGTACACTACATGGGTGTTTTCTCATTTGGTTTCCAGACTTTTTCACAGTTGGACATTTTTTACAGTAAATAAACCTTGCAACGTATTTCAGTGCTTACAATAAAATAACAAGTGCAGCAAGGCTTTCCTACATATTCCTTCAAGTTATTTTCCTTTGCATGTGACCAGACTTTGAAAAATATGTTGTTTTGTAGCTGATTTTGTCACGTAAGCTTCTGCATTTGGAAATAGCTATGTGAGCAGCAGGAGAGTTTGTTCTTTGGCTTGGGCTCTGATTAGATTCAACTCTTGAGGCAGAGTTTCTCTCTGGATGTTACTGCGTGAGCTGCGGTTTCTGAAAGAAGAGATTACTGGTTGTGACAATCTGTTCCAGAATTAGTATGTGTGTTGACAAAAAAAAAAAAAATGACTCTGAGTGTTTATTTGAGCTTCCTGCCACTAAAACTACTGTAGATGGCAAACTGGAGCAAGAATATGATGCTGGTGCGAGAAGAAAGAGGCAGTAGCTGAATTTCTTTAGAAACACAATCAGGAGATACCGTTCAACATCAAGCAAATAGATTTAAAAGGTTACATACAAACATATATATATAAAAAAATGACTTGGGATTTTTCATCATTGGTACTTCAGGAGGTATCAATATCAAGAAATATGTGCTGATTAAGAACAAAGCAAACCAAAATAAATAACCAAAAAGTCCCCCAACAAAACAGAAAAAAAACCCTAAAAAAAAGCACAACAAAACAGAAAAAAAGCACAAATAAACACACATTCCCATCCCCAAAACCCCAACACAAACCAGCCCTCCCCCCAGTTGATAACCACTTAATTCTGGAAGCCTTTTTATAACAAACAAGTGTTTCTGTACAGTTAGAAAGCCATCTTCATCGTTTTCCTGACAGTAGCTTTCGCTTCTTGTGCTCAGTGTTTAAAGCCCCTACTCCCAAATTCCACCCCTTAATCTCAAACAGCCTGAAGAACATTGCAGTCTAAGTAACAAATGTTTTGAACCATCAGGAGATGCAAGCAAACAATATACCTGATAAAGGCCAAAGTTTGGCAATGAAAGTCTTCTATTTTGAGAAATTGAAAGGGTACACTTGATGCAAACTAAAGCATGTCACTTTTAACAGCATGTACGTATGATGGTGTATTTATTGTGTAAATTATTTTATCTTGAATTCCATTTCCCTTCAGCTGTCTTGGAAAAGAACAGTATTTTAAAAAGCCCCACTCCCTGCTGGTTTTATTGCTGTGTGTCTATGAGAAGCACAGTGTGGATATTGTTAGTAGTTTCTCTTAACAACATTAAATTAAAGCCTTATGCAAAGTATCAGGGAAACCTGTGATATTCTTTGTCCTTCTTAACAAAATGTCAGGTAAATTCTCTTAGCTCTTTACCCTCTCTCCACAGCTTCTGATTAGAAATAAACACTGTTTTCTCAAGCTTGAGAAACATTATTTAGGAAAAAATCCTCACAAATAATTCCTCTCATCCCAAGCCCTTGTTAATCTGTAAATCCCACTTCAATAACCTCTAAAGTTTTGCATCCAAGGAGTGACTGATTTAAAATTTCAACTCCCTGTCTTGATTTTTTGGGGAGAAAATAAAACCTGAAAAGCACAATTGTTGGTATTAACCTAGTGTCAATCTGACAGCTAACCACCGGTCCCAGTCCTGCCACTACGTGCTGAGTGACTGTATCTTATTTTACTTCAGTTAGATGGTGTCGATACAAGCCAGAGCATCTAAGAGTATGAGGATGAACGGCACAAAAAGCCACGGAGGCAGGTAGCTGCAGCCTGAGGGTGATTCCAAGTTGCCTGAACTGAAATGGTGTTCACAACCTACCGAGGGTTAAAAGAGGAACTGTGCAAAATAAGCTCTACTTCCCTGTTAGAGACTTTACTGTTTCAGCTGTTAAATCTCTAGGCTATATTTGACAACTTTTAGACAATGGGTTCAAGTTCACGGGGTAACAAGGCTCATCTTCGACCACAGGAGAACAGGCTGGCCATGGAAAGCAACACTATCCTGGTAGAGCAGTGCAACCATCACAGCTGAAAGGCACTTCAAGAATCTGCTCTTATCCATTTTTCCACTATTAATCGTGGAAAGAATAAGAGGCGTTCAAAATGACAACCTCTGGACCCAGCTGGAAAGGAAACGTTGAAAGGTGTCAGGTTAAAATCAGCTGCTGGTTTTTCACTTCAGATACAGAGAAGCCAATGCCTGTTAAGCTCAATTCTATCTCCGTGCTGACCCAGGACTAAACACAGCAGTAGCAGTCACTTAAAAAATTTAGCTCCCATATACAATATAAAAAATTTAGCTCCAATATACAATATAAAGTGTAAATACATCAATGTTGTACAAAGCATAAAAACCATAAAGCACAACTTTTCTCCTCCAAAGCTTATCCTCAAATAAAATGCCTTTGCACCAGCCTGCAAGCTGGAGCTTCACATTTAAGACAGATCTGACCCTTTGCAACTACTCTAGTTAGAAGACAAATGATGCTTCAAGACCGAAACCTGTATGTCCTAACTGAGTAATGAAAGTTTAGAATTTAAACAATAAAGACTGCATCTATGTCTTATTAATGGATTCCCCTGACAGGTTTTTGTATAATTTTAGGGATTTTTTTTTAACCTGAATAGGTATCAGTTAAGTGACTGGTTGAACTGATTGAACGTTAGATGAGCTCTTCCTTTTGTGAAGTAATAATTAAAATAAATAGTAGATATATAAGATGATAAAAAAACCCAATTAATTGCCATCACACATTCAGTAGTTTGCTCATTTTCCTGTTGTATTCTGGGAGCAGCTGTTGGAAATCATGGAATCCTTCTGGCACAGAACTGGGCTGCAGAATGAGATTCTGCCAATTGCAACTATACGCCAGGGCAATCTTAAGGTGAGCTGTTGAAAATCATTTGGTAGAATACAGACAATATTTTTATTGAAAAATATTGTATAATGGATATCCATTATTTCCCTACTTACTTCCTTTGTTAAGATCTACTTCATTAAAAAGGTTAATTTTAGATAATCTTTATGCTTTACTGTTTCCAAAACTGAATCCATGAAGTGTAGATCAACTTCTTCTTCTTTCTTTTTCTCCCCTCCCTCCGAATTCCGATAAAACACACTAAATTAGGACTCCATTGCATATTCAATGATTGAATAAAAATTATTATATAAATGCATAAATTTATTATATAAAGATATCCAACTCTCATTACTGTTACTCAAAAAAAGAACAATATTTTAAGTAATTTTTTCAAGTTATTCACTTTAAAATGTTGATTTTATACCTCTAACTGGGCTATATTTTTTAATTTGAAAGTGTGCAAATCCTTTCCATGTCATTTCATTTTCATTTGGTGTGCTCCTTGTTAGACCAGACACATGTTTATATCAGCTGATGTACTTGCTTTTAACAAAACTCTTTTCCAGTTTCAGTAGCTCAACATAGTTGTACAAAAATGTTAAATACAACACTATTTTCCTTACAGATGCATCTTTCTGGTAGATAAACCAAAAAGAAATGGAATGCTGTAGAGTGTATAGTTCACTGCTCCTTTCTTGAGTCCATGGATCGGACCTACTGCAAAAGTCATGATATACCAAAGGCTTCCAATTGCAATTTACTGCGAGTCAGTATTATCGGTTATCTATTCGNATGATCTCAAAGGTCTTTCCCAACCTTATGACACTGGGATACTGGGATACTGTGATCTTAGGTAAAACAACACTGACTGTCACCAAACATGTACCGTGGTATATTGTGTACTTATTCAGATGCAATGATCAGCCCATATCAATGCAGACTACGTTTTGGATTTTGTAGGAAGGATTATGCAAGGCAGCAAATTGGAAAAGGATGTTTCTTTAAATTAATGTTTCTAGCATGTCAGATTTTTCTTAATTAGCTTGATAATAAAATCATAGAACTCGTACACACTGCATAATGTGACTGTGATTTAAAGGAGCAATGGCAGATGAAAGGATGTAAAACAAGTCCTGTAGCATAACCACAGGTGAATTATCATCAGATATGAATGACAGAACAACAGTTATTACTTTTAGATGAAAGATCTTTGATAATTTCCCTGGATTCTGCTTTATACTATGTAAAATATTGTGATTCTTCCAGGAAACCTATTCTCCACTAACCAAATTTTCCTGCCAATGAGAATGAAAATAGTTTTGACCATTAGTGCTGAGAGGACAGATCACTTTCAATATCCATTAGAGATGGAATAGTAGACCTTTAGAGGTAGAAAAGTTCCAGAGTTATCCTTTGAGAAAATGCTTATCCTCTGAATATTATTTATTTCAGTGCCCACTCCTATGCATCTTGAATAACTGTTTATCGTTTCTGAGCCGCGAAAGTTGTTGTAGGACTGGGCTCATCCCATATTCTTTCCCTTACATTGCCAGTCAGTCACTGAGTAAATCACATTACTGTGTGAACTTTTCTTCTTATAAATACATTAATTTTATATGTCTTGGTACAATAATTATCTCAAACCCAAGAAATACCTTATTGTACGATTCACTGGTTATCCACATCTACATCATATAAGGTACCTGTCCAAGTATGTCAAATAATTCTAGATTTCCTGGCCTTCTTCCTAGTTCAAAGACAAGACATAGTTGGGGCTGTTAATTCTTCTTTAAAAATAAAGCATAAATCTCTTAAGAAATAAAATGTAGTTTCTTATCATGAGGATTAACTATATTATTAAATCACTCTTTATATGAGAAATAGAATTTCAAAGAAAAGAAGCTGACTGAACAAAACATGATGCTTTTATTTCCTTCTTGATCTTCAGTGCCCATCTTCATGAGATTCCTTTTCTTAGTAGAAGCACAGAATATTAACTTTAGAAGTTTTTTTTAAATAGTATGTTCTTACATTCTGCTTTTAAAAAATGCACCCTCTTTTTCAGTCGTCTTGGAGGTCTAGAGAACTCCTGTTTCTACAAAAAACGCTTTGTGAAAGCAGTGTGGGAGAAGAATAAAAAGTTGTTGCTCACAGAATCCCATTATAATGGCAGGCAGTCACTAAAATGAGTATGATTTTGTCTTAATTAATAACTGTCTTAATATCCTACACTTTCCAGAGCTCTTTTTCAGCATTCTTTTTTCTTTCAGAAGTAGGATCTTCAAGGGAAAAAGAACCCAAAATATCTGAGGATGTAATAAGACGTTATTAGAAGTCATTCAAATAAAAAGAAATAATTCTCTGAATCCTTTATTGAGAGGGTGGAGTGTGAAAACTACAGAGCTTTGAGAACATCTAAAATGTAGATATAGTTGAGGACAGGACTGGCACACGTAGTTCATTCGACCTCAGGACAAAGGGACAAGCTGAATGACCACCTGAGGATTTATCCAGATCTATTATTCCAAGATTCCCTAGATAATTATTAGATCTAATTCAGTCCTCGTGTGTCTCATTCAGGTTCTTTCATTGCAGTTGCACACATAGGAAAAATTCAATAAAGAACTGCTACCAGCGAGCAAAGTAAAACTTGGACATACTTGCAGTTTCACAGGAAGAGTAAACGTGGCTCAGTATTTGAAAGCTGAGTGGCCTCAGATTATGGAATTTATCAAGGTATTATGAATAGTTTTCAGTAACAAGTAGGACTTTACTGTGTCTAATTCAATATCCAATCAGATCTGAAGATTCAGCTACAATAACAAGGTAGGTGCTTTCTGCTGGTGTAGCAGAAGGAGGTTCAAATTCCTTCCTTTTATTATTATTTGTTCAGTTATTGTTATAAATGTGAGAAAACGAGACATAGTATTTCCTACGATCAGTTAAAAAAGGAGAAACTAAAATTACATGCAACATAATTTGATATTCCTAAATCCTATGTGCATGTGAATAAAACATAAAAGCTTTTCTTCTGGTTATTTCTTGGTTTTTAAAGAATATCTTTTTTTCTGCAAAAGAAAATGCATCCTGTACATCTGGCAGGTAGATCTCAAGTTCCTCCACGAAAGCTGAAATTATTTGTTGAATATATTTGACTCTTAATGCGTACGTTAGGAGTATATTTCATGGATTCTTTTCAAATATTTCAGCAATTCATGTCTTGCTTGAATTTGCTGTGGACTGGCAGTGCCTGTTTTACCTTCTATTCAAAAATCTGTCTGATTGCTGGCATTCAAGAATGTGCGGAGGCAGAGAACATTATTGCATGGAGTGGTGGTACGGTTGCTACAAATTGTCTTCTTGTTCTAAGTATCTGCCAACAGGAAAAAACCCTAAAATTGTCTTTCATCTGATAAATTCCACTAAATTGCATATTTGAATTTTGCTTTACTGCTGACATTTGCAATAATAAGCAATCAGCTACACAACAGAAAACACCCGCAAAACCAGATTCTACAAACCAAATGCACTCCATCTAGAGTTTCTAGGTTGTTTCAATGGATATCAACGTATGTTTATTTGTCTCTACGCGCCACTTGCAGGGCTCGCTCAGACACGAGAGTGCGCACGCAGAGTCTTAGCAAGCTGAGAAACACGTAGAAAAGATAAGGCACAGATTTTTCGCCGCCTACAAAAGCTTGCTCTGATTTTGCAAGCATGTCGGCAGCCTTGCTGAAATCACACGTGAGACTATGCACACGTGTACCTGCAAGAGTAAATATTTGTTCGAAGACATAGGGAATAGCTCTAGGTAAGGATTCTTCATGTAAACAAGCTTGATAGGAATTGCTTGTGTTGGGAAACTTCTGTAAATATCAAAGAGACTTAGGATGCCTCTATTGCCAATATCAATAAACCTCCGTTAGCCTTTTCAGTACTGAAGGATCTGGGTAAAGACAATATTATCATTCTCTTAACCTATTAGAGGCCTTTGTTCATTCCATCAAATCAGAACTTGAATCCTTTTATTTTTTTTTATTTTTTTTTCGTTTTTCTTGCTTGCTTGTTTGTTTATTTTTCATTTTTCTAGTTTCTCAACGTTGGAAAACAGCTATGGAAGGAAAGCTGTTTACTACCTGAAAGGAGGCTGTA
>VWPV01028403.1:0-53196 GCA_013389885.1 Geococcyx californianus | reverse complement strand
TCCCCTGGTGAAGCTTGAGATCTGCACCTGCTCTTCCTGCTTTGCTCATAAGGAAGTGGTAAACTGCTATGAGGTCCCCCCTCGGTCGCCTGTTCTCCAGGCTGAACAGACCAAGTGACCTCAGCCACTTCTCATACGATTTCCCCTCTAGATCCTTCACCAGCTTTGTGGCCTTATCCACTTGGGACTGGAGAAGTGGCAAAGGTGATGCCCCTGTAAGTGTGCGACACTCAGATATTTCATCTACAGGAACCTAAATATCTTCGTTGCATTATCATGTGCAAGATATGCCAAAAGAAAACCCCGTTAAAAAGAATCAGAAAACACAAAAGATGAGTGTAACCGATGTCAAAAGTCTCCTCTATTCTTTAACCAGGGGGGTAGCTCTTAATGCCAGGCCTGAGGCAAGAAATTGCTTGCCTAATTACCAAAGAAAGTGAAAACAGCTGCTGTTATAGACTCAAAGTTAGAGGCAAATGGTGAACTGAGGCATGGAGAAGTTAAGTGGTTTGCCTTAAGCCACAGAGGGAAGTTGTGTCAGACCCAAGATTAGAAATCACAAGTTATTCTCATATATTTCTAAGCTCCGATCACTAAAGGATGCCATCTGGACATGCGTAGATAACTATTTGAGTCTGTCTGTCATTCCTATCCATCTCTAAAATAAACTCCTATCCTCTTAAAGTTTCACATAACTTCCAGGCAAATGCTATTTTATTTAAGGGTAGTTTCTTGCATAGCTAATATTTTTGAAAAATAATTCAGGATTAATGTGGTGCCACAACTGCTGGAAACAATTATCTCCCAGCAAGTGAGGTTTTACTTATTTTAAACCACAAACCAAAAGCTGTTTAGTGCAAAGTCTTTGAGACACAGGACTCTAGCAAGTTATCTTCAAGTAGTTATTGGAATAGAATTTCTTGAAAGATGGAGAGGAAGTGGAGAGAAGTAAGATAGGAAACTTTGGTACTGCTGTAATTTAGCACAGAACAGCCACAAAAATCCTCCTGTGCACATACTGTACACAACTGAAGCACAAAATAAACACAGAAGTAACACTACCTTAAAACACTCTGCAGAGTAACAACATTTTTATCCCTATTACCACTGTCAAGAGCTTTATGGTTCCCAACCAACATAAACTTACAGGAAAAAAGATCTGAAGAAATCTTTGGACCTGGCTTCTCAAGCTTTTTTGTTCTAGTTCTGCTTGAGGCTGATGTGTGGTGGCAGCCTTCTGTCAGCTGACATTCACCAGAACCCCTTCCTTGCCAAAATGTGCTGAAATTACCTCTTCCTTATATTTCAAGTACTTACTTCACGGCTTGCATGCTGATGTGGCATGGCAGAAATTTTTTAACATAAATTAATTCTTATGGACAGAGGGGTTTTAGAGATCCCATTTGAATAACAAGGGAGCAGACCAGTTCGTATCTCCATAAAATCCAGGGGTCTGAAGAGAACACAAGGAAACTTTAAAATTTAACATTTTAGACATAAAAATAATCTGATTCTTGTGATTTAGTTCACCTCATGATGTAAGGCTGCTACAGACCCTACTTTTAGCCAAAAGATCTTATGCAGAACACAGAACTACAGAGCTTAAAAAGTTTTATGTAAGCCTTCAGCACAGTGCAACTCAGATGGGATGTATTGATGGTTGCGTCGGGATCTCCCCACGCTAGAGAAATCGGCAGCAATAGCCTGGCAAAAGTAACAGCACAGCTGTCTCCCTGAGAAAGAGGGGACGATGCATCTGGAGAAACCGGTGAGGTTTCACAGTTCTCGATTATCTGACCCATAGATTTTTGAATATCTGCTCTGGGTGATAAGGGTAGTTCTGGGTAATGTGTTGTTCATCTGGGCAGACGTAGGCACGCCTGCAAGCATGCGTGCACCGTGTTTGATAAATGCAGGTGTGTGAGCCCCAGTTCCAGGAGGTAATCTTACTGCAGCAAAGTGCTTAGAAATTTACTCCAATCTCCTTGCAGTATAAAGCTGTTGCTTAAGAATTTTCCAAAGCGGTGGCTCGTAGCACATATTATCGCCGCGGTCGGTCTTCTTATTGATTTCAATAAGCTTCAGGTGGGTCTCCTGGTACCAATATTCTGACTCGACCTCCAGGGACGGCATTGCAAAAACAAAGCATAAGAATTTCTTCTCCCTTAGTTCTCAAGAGGGAAGTTCAGCCAATCACTGGATCACACCAACACAACATTTTTTTTTTAGTACATTCAATGAACTAAAGCATTTTGTGAGTCAGAATAGCAGAGTGAAAAAGAAAAAAAAGGCCAGCCCCATATATAGGTGTATATACTCCTTATCCTCCAAGAAGAATATTTTTTGAAACTGTTAAAATATTTTATAAAATTGCTCTTATTGTTCCAACATTTTACAGCCTCACAAATTATTATTTTCTGGTGTAAGGAAAATACGAAAAGGAAGAAAAACAAGCCAAACATTTTACTGTTTATGCTTTACCCAGCTTGGTTTAAAATGGATTTACTTTACACATAGTTTGAGCACTTAGAATATTTTTAATGCTGTAAAGGTGCTCAGTGACAGAAAAATTATACATAGCTGTCTGTCTGTGACAACATTTTAGCAATTCTTCTAGGTATTGCTCCACATCTTAATGCTACATTCTGTAGCACCAGTCCCTCAGTGGGTATTTACAGCGTGGTTACCTAAGTTAAGAGATTTGTGTACTTTGGCTCTCTTCATACTTACTGGGGTGGGAAAGTCTTCTCCAGAGAGCAGTTAGGAGGAAAGATGTAGCTGAAGTGCCCTGAGTATGCTAGCAAAATAATTCACAGCAAAAACATTAGAGAATATTCTGAATTGCAGCAGTTATTTGAAGGACTGGAGTGCAGAACTGAAGCTCGCAAAGGTGAGCCAAAACTTTGTTCTTATATCTGGACTCGATCTCAACGCAATCTTTAACAATTGTGTGGAATGCTGACATTCTTCATTTTTAAGGGAGTTCTTCTAAGGACTAAATATCGTCTTGTGAAGTGTTTTGTAAAGTTAAAGTGCTGAAGCACAGTTGGATTGATAAACCTCATGATTCAAGTAAAATACCTCTATCTCAGAGCATCCACTCCAAAATGACAAAGGGCAGAACTGAAGTTGCCTGAATCTCATTGGAACCTTTAGCTGCAGCCTGTCATGCGGAGCTGCGGCTTAATCTGATGTTTCATCTTTCTTGAGAGAAAATACTTACCCGTTGCCTACTATCGAATGCATGCCGCTACAACTTGAGGAACGCAGCCCGTTTTTTACGAGGAGAAAAAAGCATGCTTCTGTTCAACAACATTTGTCTGCGAGTGGTAGAAATGTCAGCTCGGAAATTCAGAAAATCTTCCTCCAGCACGAACGGAAATCAAGGCATTTCCTAAATGTGCACCTCGGGACTCTCCTTGTTCATATATATGGATTTACTTGAATTCGCAAAACTTAGCATGGAAGTTTTGCCACTGGTAATCACATGAAAAGAATTTGAAAGTCATAAATCACAAAGTGAAAAGCAGTGAGCAAGTGGAGCTGGTTATGAATTTAGTGGTATTTGACCAGTATCTTAAGAGTCACACTGTTATAAGTGTTTTGTCAGACTTAGTCCATGTCTCTATGAGTTTAATAACTTTGCTTTGTACATAGAGTTTTATATGTGGTAACAATTTAAATTCACAAGCATTTCTGATATATAAAGAAACAAGGCAGAGTGAGGTTGGAATAAAAAGTTTAAGTACAGTCTAAATAAAGAGAAATATCCATAAATCACATATCTAGAAAAAACCCCAACCCAAAATCTTTCCCCCCCCATTTGGCAAAACTACTCAATAGAACAAAACCGGAATGTGTTACTGAATGAAAAGCATGTTAAAATGCATTAGAAAATCTTGCTAAATCAAGTATATCTCCCTTTGAACCATATATCACCATCTGAAAGAGTGTAATATAGTAAATGACATATATCACCTGCTGATTGAAATGCATCACCTAGTAAAATAACAATCAAATCGTGCATATGAAATTTATCTCCTCTATTCAATTAAATGCATAGCATGGTAAAGCTGAGGCAGCATTTACCAAATTATGCACAATGAGGGCTGAACTCATTTTACCAGCTACTGAATCTGAAACACGAGGCACCGAAACCGCTACACTTCATCAAACACATCAGCTTTCTGGGAAATGCCAATCATAGGAGCAGGGTGAAGCTGCTGTCAGAAAAAGTTTAGGTCAACAGCTGCCATTTGCTAGAGCTGATGGCAAAGGTTCAGGAGAAGGGCATGACTGCCAAGATCTCAAACATCTGGAGTTTGATATCCGTGGCTGTGTGAGTGTTGGCTGTACAGGGAGAGGTGTAGGAGGATCAATTAAAACATTCTTTAGTTTAATGGAGCTGGAGAGAGACGCCTATTGTATTTTTTAGCTCGTTGGAGCGCAATTGTGTGATGAACAACTGTGGGGTTTTAATTTTCTCAAAAAACAGTGGATCATTCATTTGTGCAAGTAATGTTTGTGTCACTGACACACAAACTTTGCTTCTTGCCAGGGGGAGATTAAAAACGGTACATATATATGTACATGAATATGTATATATTCATTTATATACATGTATATATAATAAAGTAAAACCCCACATATTAGGTTTTGTGCTCACAGAGTATCATGGAAAAGTCTGATGTTTCAGTCCATCAAATTGAATGCAAACCAGTTTTCTACTTGGGTTTCTGGAAAGGAACCAGAAGCTTTGTGGCTTTTGCCAAGTAGGAAGTTTCGTGCCTGTGCTGAACAGAGGCAAATGCAGCCTGTCAAGCAGAGCCGTCCTCCCCTTTTTTTCATACAATATACCCAAAGAGAGAGAAAAAAGAAGATTCTGGAACCAGCTCCACTCTTTAGGTCACTCAGTGGACAGTTCTGTGGAACTTATAGGTAACTGTTTATTTTAACTTGCTCAAATGCAATGCATGTGTAAGATAGGTTGGTCACATGAACCAATTAACTGGGACTGCTTTTCCTCCCTCTGACAACAAATGCTGATTTAAGGAGCTGGTTAAGTGTAAGCCGGAGTCTATCAAGAAATCTCTGTGAAGTCATTGACTATTTGACTGATCAATAAAGCTGGAAAATATCAGGGCATTCATTTGCTGAAAGACAAATTCCTGGATTCCAAATTACAAGGAACAGAGGCTCCAACAACAGTGCAAGGTGTCTGTGTCGTGAGCCTACACAGGTCTCTCCCCAAGGCTTCTAATTAAGATTAATATTGTACATTTCATCAAACTAAATTAAGAGTCATTCCAGTGAAGTGGGGGATGCAGAAGGGAAGTGATAACCTTGAATTAATTTACATTTTAAAAAAGACCCGAAGGAAGAAAACAAAGTTGCTTGGTTCGATTGAGCGAGAAGGGCATGTTTTAAAGGAGTTGGGTTGTTTTTTTTTAATTCACACAAGAGCCTGATCAGACTTCTGGCATCTGTCACCTAAATGTCACACGTTAACTTAAAAGTCGTAGGGAAAAGCCACTTTACCCTACAAAATACATCTAGGAGAGAACCTGATCCTTTCAGAAGCACAGAGAAGTTTCTTTTAAGGGTCCTGGCTTCAGCTGTGGTTAATGGTGCAGTGTGTCGTGCTTCCCTCAGCCATGGCCTGACAGTCTTCAGGACAGGCAAAACCTCCATGGGTTTGAAATAACGTGACTACAGGAGGCCTTCAGCATCTTCAGTGGCTTGAAAAATACAGAATAAGTCACGTTCCCCGTGTGGTTTTGCTCTGTTTTAATTATTTCTCTACCTTTGCAGAAGAAATTCACAACTAATGGGAGGTCCCAGTTGCTACTCATTTTCAGTTTTGGGGTTTGGACGTAGCCGGGCACTGCAGCCCCACTGCAATAGCTACCTGGTAAAATGTCTTTGAAATACTAGACTTCAGCTCATTTTGGGCACACTCCTTGACCCAATGGCTGGGAGAGAAGAAGCTGGGAAAGAGACTGAAATCCTCAAAGTCCCGGTTTGCCCTACGGTCTTTTCCTTTAGGGAAGTGAAATGCTACCTAGATAAAGAGGAAGATCTGGTTGTGGTGCAGTCTTCCTGGCAGGTGTCTGGGGCAGAGTCAGCACCTGCTAGGACTGAGCACAGAGAAAGCACCACTAGCTGAAGCAAAGGAGATGAATGAGGACGATTGTATATTTCCATTTAACTGAGAGATAGACACATCCTCATCACCACAGAAATGGATTTGCAACTTCTAACAAGAAGCATTCTGTAAAAATAAAATGACACAGCATTAAAGTCATTCTCAGAAAAGCTCTCGCGTGAGTGTTATACGGAGCACACTACTGCAGGTGCATTTTTTTTTTGATTTTTATTTTATGTCACCTATCTGGACAAATGCAAAACATTTGACATTATCCTGCGTGACATCCTTGTCTCTAAATTAGAGAGGTATGGAGTTGATGGATGGAGCACTCTGTGCTTAAGGAATTGGCTAGGTAGTCACACTCAAGGAGTTGCAGTCAATGACTCGATGTCCAAGAGGAGACCGGTGACAACTGCTGTTCTGCAGGGATTGGTATTGGGATGGGTGCTATTTCACATCTTTTTTGGTGACATGGACAGCGGGATTGAGTGCACCCTCAGCAAGTCTGCCAGTGACACCAAGCTGTGTATTACAGTTGAGATGCTGGAGGGAAGGAATGCCATCCAGAGGAACCTTGACAGGCTTGAGAAGTGGGCGTCTGTGAACTTAACGAAGCTGAACCAAGCCAAATGCAAGTGACTGCACATGGTCAGGGCAATCCCAATCCCAAGTACAGGCTGAATGGAGAATGGATTCCGAGCAGCCTTGAAGAGACGAACTTGGAAGTGCTTATTAACTGGAAAGCCAACCTTATCCTGGGCTACACCAGAAGAATTGTGACCAGCAGGTCAAGCCAGGTGGTTCTGCCCTTCTACTCCGCTCTGGCGAGACTCAGCCTGGAGTAATACATCCATCTGTGGAATCCCCAACATAAGAAGGACACAGTCCTGTTGGAGTGGGTCCAGAGGAGGGCTACAAAAATGATCAGAGGGCTGGAGCCCCTTTCCTATGAAGACAGGCTGAGAAAGTTGGGCTTGTTCAGCCTGAAGAAGAAAAGGCTCTGGGGAGACCTTATAGCAGCCTTTCTGTACCTAAAAGGGTCCTACAAGAAAGCTGGAGAGGGGCGTTTTACAAGGGAATATAGTGAAATAGGTGAAAGAGTGTAGATTTAGATTAAGTATAAGGAAGAAATTCTTCACCATGACACTAGTGAGGCCCTGGAATACATTGCTCACAGAATTTGTGGATGCTTCATCCCCGGAAGTGTTTAAGACTGTGTTGGATGAGGCTTTGAGCATTCTGGTCTAGTGGAAGGTGTCCCTGCCCATGACAGAGATGTTGGAATTAGGTGATTTTTAAGGTCCTTTCCAACCCAAATCATTGTATGCTTTTGTGATTTTATTGACATTTAAATATTAATCAAGATGTCCTAAATCTGGGGAGGAAGAGAATGGGATTAAATATGAAATAACAGTTGGTTCACTATTCTCATCCACTCAGGAGGCATCTGAAATATTCTGTCACTTTCTAGAGATTTATATATTAAAAGTGTTTGCCCCATCATAATCACTTAGCATACTTTAAAAAGCACATAAACACAAGGGGGGGTTTCATTATGGCATATGGGAGAGAGATTCTTCTCAGCATTGGTCCAATTTTAGTCACATTATAGTCAAATGCTAAATGTCCCATGGACATCAGGGGGAGTCGAGCTTATTGAAAAGAAGTATTCTATAAAAAACCATAAAGCAGGCAATCTGCAACAAATGCAGATTTCCATTAAGCTACGGACAAGCTAGATTAAAACTATTAATGCTGTAATGTATCTCCCATCAGGAGAATTCTTTTCAGTGGCAAAAAAGGGACAATGATTCAGATGGACAGTTTTGCTTCCCAAGACTGGTCGGTAAAACTTCTTTCCTTTAAGTAACCCTAATTTTGAAGAGGCTGTGTTAGTTCTTTTTCATATTCTTCCTCTTATTTCTTTCCTCCTGCACCCACATAGAGGACTTCCGAAACTCAGCAGGAGCCTGGTAATATCTTCTCCTCTTTAATGTGTATTTGTGTGGAAGGAAGAGTCCACAGCTCTTGCCGGTTTGTGACTGAATGCCGTGTGAGGCTGTCTTTGTAGTAGGTAATTGCACTGGATGACACAACCGGCGAGCACCGCAGAACCTGTGCTGGATGTACAAATGAGACATCTTTCTGGTCAGCCATGGGTGAGAGTGGCCAGGTTCAACGCTCAAGGTTTCCTTTCTGGCAGAGCTAGTTGGAAACAGAGATAATTCTAGATCCAATATCTTAGGTATCCCATGCTTAAAAGCCAGAGCAATGTTAAATCACTTTTTGCTGAGGTTAGATTTCAATCCCATACCACATCCATTGCTCTAAGACATCTCGTTTTTATACATTGCATCAAGCTTTTGGCACCACCATAGTGAAATTATGTTTATGCCCCAAAAACTCCTCCTGCATAACACAAAATTATAACAGTAATTCTTGTGTTAATCTAAATCAAGGACTTCTGACTGAGCTAGAGCAGATCCTTCAGAAAGACAGTAATATTTGATTATAAAGTCTTCAAAGGCAGGGAAAGCCAGCAGTTTTCATATGAAGTGGTTCTGATGGTTAATTAGCTTTATTGTTAAAATCCTGCCCTATCTCATTTGCCTCGATTCCTGTTCCTGGGATTTTGCTGTGCCTCCAGTGTTAGATTAAACTTGCACGTACAGAAGGTCATGCTCTCACTGTAGCATTGGTGTTTGAAGTACCGGTTTTGTTACCTGCTCTGCAAACAGACAACTTTTGTCCAGGGATTTAGGATATCACTGACTTCTGCCATTGTAACCAAAGACTACCTGTCTCTAGGAAGTGCTGGAAAACAAGGCGTTTGGTCCTTGTCTGTTCCGCAGTGGAGGCTGAAAATCAGATACAGCGTGAAGAATGTACTACTGAAGCTCATACAGACAGCAGAGCCAGTCCCAGCTGCCTCAGAAAGGAAAGCCAAAATTACACACAAATAGACTGTAATTTATGTTGGGGATCTGAAATTCGATTAGACAAGAACTAGAAGAAAACACCCGGTTCCTTTATTTTTCTTAAAGTGATTAAAAGCAATTAAAAATATGCCTTGATTGTGCATTTAACATTTGGGCTTTCTGTTAATTACCTTTTCCTGAACAAACTAAAAGAGAACGCACTGATGTGGCAAGTTTAATGGCATGCAAATGAAAAAAATAAATTAAATTATTTCTTTTCAGTTCCTCACAATGGGTGTAAAATGAGAGAATAAACTTCATGGAGGTATCCATATTAGTGAAAACGTGGACGTTTTCCTGGAGTAGATCAGTTGGAGGATTCTGGGTTTAGGTACAGATGAAGGGAAATTAAGATCACACCAGTATTGCGTTGATATCTGTAAAACTTTTCAAAGTTAACTCAGTATGTCTTGTGCTGGAGCCCAGATTGACACAAATGGACAATTTCAGGTTTAAGGGGCTGTGCACCTGAAAATTTACGTTTAATAAGATGGAGAATATTTCCCAAGGACTATCCTAAATACTTCAATATTTATATACATATATATATGTATATATATACAGCAGTATAACAATCTCATTAATGGTGTTTTTGTGAACTACTGTATTTGAGCTTGGTGAGAATGTTTTATTTGGATTTAGGAGATATTTCCAGATTTAAGAACTGGGAAGTTCACTTACTACTTTTTGAGACCCTTTCTCATTTGTAGAATAATAGTATATATTTTTCCCTTATGCAGACACTAGGTGATGCTTTTGAGATGCTTGGGTGTTACAGTGGCCACCTGTCTGAGACGAGACAGAATTTGGAGACATCTAGCAAGACAACCTTTGTGAATGAAATAAATTTTGTCACTTATTGTTTGTGTGGCAGTAACATCTGGGAGCTGTGATAAGGGACCCAATGTGTGATGAGCTGTAGGCAGTGTAAGGGAAAAAACTGTCCACCCCTGTCTGAGGTTTGTTTCCTGGATTTAGAGGCAAAATACAACTGGTGAGTTTGGAAAACATGGGAAAATATAAAAGAACAGCAAAATGATCATATTTATTATATTATATTATATTATATTGTATTGTATTGTATTGTATTGTATTATATATATTATGTCATAATATATATGAAGGCCCAGGAGGTTATTTTACAGTTCATTGGGGGCACAGGCTGTTTCGGTCCCTACCATCCCTCTGTGGTCCATTTGGAAGGCCATCTACAGCAGAAGTAGCAGCGTGAGGGCTCTGTGAAGCCTTTCTGGGCCTGGTTTGCTGTGTTGAATTGCGTGGAGGTTTGTACAGCCTACGCTTGCTCCACGAGTGTTGTGGCTGCCAGATGTTTGCGAGTGGATTTGATGTGCTCTGTTGGTGCCACATGCCTGGTGTGCTAACAAAGCTAAGCAGCTTTCAGATGAGACCTTTCTCACGTACCTGCGTGCTGTGGAGCAGCAGCAGGTGTGTCTGCAAAAGACTCTGTGAACTTACCACATTGGCAAACTTTCATAGAATCATAGAATAATTTGGGTTGAAAAGGACCTTAGAGATCATCTACATCCAACCTCACCCCCTGCATCCCCCTGCCATGGGCAGGAACACCTTCAACTAAATCAGGTGGCCCAAAGCCTCATGCAACCTGGCCTCGAACACCTCCAGGGAAGGGGCGGCCAAAACTTCTCTAGGGAACCTCTTCCAGTGCCTTAACACACTCACATTAAAAGGTTCTTCCTAATATCTAATGTAGATCACCCCTCTTCCAGCTTAAACTCATTACACTTCATCCCATCCCTGCACTCCCTAATAAAGAGCCCCGCCCCCCCTTTCCTGTTGGCCCCCTTTCAGCACTGGGAGCTGCTCTAAGTTCTCCCCGCAGCCTTCTCTGCTCCAGGCTGAACAACCCCAACTCCCTCAGCCTGGCCTGATACAGGAGGTGCTCCAGCCCTCGGATCATCCTCTTGGCCCTCCTCTGGGCTTGCTTTAACAGATCCATGTCCTTGCTGTGCTGAGGACTCCAGAACTGAATGCACTGCTCCAGGTGAAGTCTCACGAGAGCAGAGTAGAGAATCACCTGGGCAGAATCACTTCCCTCGACCCTCGGCCACGCTTCTTTTGGTGCAACCCAGGGTACAGTGGTTTACTGGGCTGCAAGCACCCATCGCCAGCTCTTGCTGATCTCATCCACCAGCACCCCTAAGTCCTTCTCGCTGGGGCTACTCTCAATCCATTCTCCACCCAGCCTGCAAATGTGCTCAGGTTTAACCCAACCCAGGTGTGGGACCTTGCACTTGGCCCTGCTGAATTTCATGGGCTTAGCACAGGCCCACCTAAAATCAGTTTGAGTTTACTCACGCTAGTTTGGAAAGCAAAGCTTTCCACAATGTAAATATTAAGTAGTACCTATTTTCATGTAATTTTCCAGTAGGCTTTGTTTTATGTTCAGTTGAGATATGAATTCAGATGGCTTTGACATCCAACTGAAACGCACAATGCACAACTCACTGAGGTCAGAGGACCTTTCCTAGCAAAACGCTGAAGAGCCCTTCAACTGCTGCTCGCTTGTCTTATATTTCTTATTTAATATACCCTACCTTGCTACAGCTTGCTCTATATTCATCTGCACTTAGCGCCACCAGGTTCTATTCCTGCCCTTTTATGTGGATTTCGTTGATAAATCTAAAGAACCAGCAGTGTGGGAGAGTGAAAGTGCAACCACAAACTGTTGAGAGTAAATGGCAGCGTGCAGCACTTTGGACTGGGGCAAAAAGAGTTCAGTGTAACCGAGCATAAACTGATAGAAAGGTGTTGGCAGTTTACCACTGCCATGATAGCTGCTATAAAAGTATTTTTCTAGGTGCAAGAAACACTTAATGAAATGCCCTGACCTGTGTTATGTGGGAGGCAAGATTTAATTAATGTAACAATACTGTAAGAATTAGTCTATGAACTATGGATATTGCCATGAAAAAGACTTACCAGTGTTAATGTAGAATGTTAACATCCCCTAGAATGAACCATAAAAAGCAGACTATAAATCTCTTACAAGAGGATACTCTGTTCTACCTAACTTAACCAGCTTCTGTGGAATTAATTTCTCAGTTTTACGTTTCTACAAACCAGTCTTGGATTTGCGATGCATTTCCTAAATTAGGAAAATAAAAATGGATTGGCCTGGATGTGAAACAGCACATAAGAACACTAATTATCAACAAACCATATTTCAGCATCAGATTTCCTGCTGCAAAATTTCTCTCTACTGGGATCCCTTATGGTAGCAATGCGGGGAGAAAGCAGAAAACAGAAAAAACTTCTTTAAGTTTGCAGTAGAGAATACTTTTGAGAAGGGTGAAATGTTTTCTTTTTCAGATTAGTTTTACCAGTAACAAAGGTTTCATAATTTTAATAAAGATGCTTGCTGAGTATAGATATAAATTAACATTCTGTTTGTCTTAATTTTTTCTGCATTGATGGAAGTGACTCAATTTAGGGAGAGGGCAGGGTCTATCTGAAGGTTTCACTTACAATCTGACTGTTATTCCGAAAGCGTGTAACTCTGTTTTAAAAGAAACCTTCAATACTTGGAGTATACAGGGTGGCAATGAAATTAATTTTATTTCTCTTCTAACCCGGTGAATATATCGATGGTGTACTGTGTAATTATTTGGGATGTCATTATTAAAAAGAATTTTATTAAGGTTTTATACTGCCATCTAGTATCTAAGCACCTCCCTCATGTATTCAGCATTAATAGAGAAATGCCTTCTTGGGATTTTTTGAGTATCAGTCTCTTGCTTTCTGGAGAGAGGAATCCCTAGATTCAATTCAAGTGGATAAGTTGGGATATAAGAATTTTTTTTTTTATCATTTCAATGTTACCGCTGCAATCTGCAGTTTTGCTGTACTGCTTTTAAAATCCAAGAGCCACTTTCTTCTGTGTTCTAAACAAGTGAATTTGTTACGTCTTGCAGGATCAAGCCCTGATTTTATTTGACAGATTAAATTGCTCATCGTTCTGATGGGAACTGAAGGATTCCGATGAACTATCAGCCTGGAAAAAGCTAAATAACACACCGTGTTTTTCCACGATGCTAAAAGTGGGTAAAATGTGGCACAGACATAACATGAAACACGAGTCTCCATTTCATTCCTGGTTTATATCCAGATCTCCTGAACTTAGAGCAAATAGCGAGTGGTGAAACTTTTCCTGCAGTATTACATGGCTGGCTAATCAGTGCCTATTATATTGTAAAAAGCTCTGCTGATGGGCCTCTTACAGTTTTAACCAATAACACACCCACCATCTGACACCGTGCAATTAGCCTGCACTTCTGGAGTCTGCCAGGAACAGCAATAACACTGCATCACAAAAAGATCATTATCTAAGGCACCTCACAGACACTAAATATGCACAGTTCTGCATTTACAGCCTACAAAAGGTACAGGCACCGGTAACTGTGAGGTGTTAAGACATGCATTTGCATTGTTTCAGGGAAAACATGAGTGTCAGGACTTCCCACCAGCAGGCATAAAAAAAAAAAGAGTAAAAATAAACTAAAAACCCCAATATTTGGGGCTTTTTTTCTTCCCGTCAGAAGTAGTGGATTAGTTCATTAGTCTGGGGAAAGTGAAACACCAGTATGAGCAGAGCTGAGCTGGCTTCTCTCAGTGTGAGTCAGTATTATTCAGACCCTGGGTTGCATTTTTACTGTCTTTTCTCATAAAAAAGAACACAAAATTTCCTTTAGTGCTTGCATTGGCAGGAACAACTCTAGGTGAGCGGGGGGAGTGCTGGGGGGAGGCGGGTGCTCTCAGGTGTCGCAAGGCGAGGGAGAGTAGTGCCTACCTCTCTTCCTTGTTTCTAAGAGGATCCTGCAGGGGTGCAGCAGGCTTTATCCCCGTGTTCAGCCAAACACTGCAAACAGTCTGAGCCGTTTGTTTCCGGTTTTGTTGGCCTCCCTTTGCCAGGCTGCTCAAACTCACAGTCTCACAGTGTCACANTTAAACCCCTCCAGGGATGGTGACTCCACCCCCTCCCCGGGCAGAGCATTCCAATGGCCAATCACCCTCTCAGTGAAGAACTTCTTCCTAATGTCCAGCCTAAACCTCCCCTGGCGAAGCTTGAGACCGTGTCCTCTCGTTCTGTCACCGGTCACCTGAGAGCAGAGACCAACCCCTGCCTGACTACAGCCTCCTTTCAGGCAGTTGTAGAGGGCAATAAGGTCTCCCCTGAGCCTCCTCCAGGCTAAAGGATCAGAGGATCTCAATTGTGGGAAAAACCCCCTTGTGCTTCTAGGTCCTTCCGTACCCTGCAACGGTGTGTTACCTCCCAAGGGACAGCGCATGCACGGCCGTGGTTGTGGGACACAAACAAACGCACAAAAAACCCCAGCAAAAAAAATACTGCAGACTGTAACATCAACGTGTTTTTCAACTTGCTCAGCAACAAGCGCTGACTGATTCACCTGAGAAAGCTCCTGCTGCAGAAAGCCCTGGGAAATTCCCTGGGGATCCCCGTGATGGAAACTAGAGTCCCTTGGTCAGTTCTTTGCCACGCTGATGGAAAAAAAAATAAGCAAAAGCTAAGAATTATAGATGCATCCGCGGCGACGGTTAATCTAACCTGCACTACCAGTTACAAATCTTGCAGGGGGAATATATGAAAATTACTGCTTTCCAAGAAGATTAGTTAATTATTATTAGTCAGTATACTTCTATGGCACCAACGGAAACTTGGCACTCAATAAGTACCTATTAAACTGTGTTAGAGAACATCATTTTTATGTTTAATATAAAAACTGCGTGAATCATCTGTTCATTTAACACCGGGCCATATCGTCAGCTGGTATGAATCCGTCAAACGCCAGCGACAGAGCGGGTCAGTTTACATAGACCAGGATATGGTTTAATGTTTGCTACATGAGAAACAGAATGAGATTTCTACTCTTTGAATTTTTTACAGAAATTTGGAGTTTGTTCCCTTTTCTCTCACCCATCTGGCAGAATTGTAATTAACAGACTTTAGAGCCATGACACTGAATATGTTAGACAGTCACACAATCAGGCAAATTTGCAGTGTAATTAATAGATGCAGAGGACATGATCTGTTTAAGATCACAGGGACTTGGATGCAGTAGTGATTCAGATAATTCTGGCTCTTCTGCCTTCTTTCTAAATAACACCCTATTTTAACTAGGACATCCTCCTATATAGTCTTTACGCTTAAATCTGTGGCTGTGTTGGGACAGAAAATACAGTAATGTGATCAAAATCCAACACCATGCACTTATGAATAATTTTTTTAGCATTTCTATTGCTGGAACCACCGACACATTCCTGCCGATCAAATAGGAACAGCTTAAGATGCCGTTGGAATCAGCTGAAACCTGCTTCTGCACATTCATGGTGTACTCAGTGTGGCATAACACAGTGTAGCGTTGAAGTCATCATCCGTTCCTGTACTTCACCTAGACAAGTGGTAACTACCATCCCCTGAGGGGTGTTTTTCTAATAGGGACAACATAGTCTTAAACCATTTCAAACCAACTGGGAGAGCTTGCCTTCCTGTTCTGAGCTGTCACGACATTCGGACTCCAAAGGCAGACTCTTTTCCTTTAAGAATTTAGGCTGTTTTAAGTCAATGAGAGGTAAATATCTGTAATTTTTCAGCTCAACTCAGACTTTATAACCTTGCTGGCTGTGAGCTGAAGATATTTGTTAAAATTCTATGGCTGTGTATTTTTCATCAGTTGCAATATTTGAACAACTGCCCGAATCATTTCACTATTTTCTCCCCAGTTCATTTATTTATGACAAGTCTGAAGGGAAAACGTTAGGTACTGTCCCTGAGATCTCAAACATCAGCAGCACGTGCAGAGTAAGCTGTGCAAAAATATGCTTGTTCACTTGCAAATTCATGCTTTTGTATGTAGAGCCTAGTCCTTATTTCTGCATAATATATTACTTTAAATAATATTTTTCAAAAATTGCAGAACCCAGTTTGTAAGTATGGTGTACGGGCTTTGTGTGAAAAGCATGTGCGATGAAAAACTTGGAACTATTTATTCTGGAGCAGACTACTGCAAAAAAAGAAGTCATCTGTCTGATTCATTTGATTTAATTTCAGGGCTACAACTGAGCGATCTAATTTAAGAGTTCAGCAGTTTTGGAATTCCTGTAAAGTTCATGTAGAGAAAGGCTCTTGATTTGGGGCCCCATGAAATCTGAGGGGCTAATGAAGAACACCTTCTCTTTGAAAACAAGAGGAATACCTAATATCCTGGCGTATGGACTCCTCCATTTAATACTTAAAGTTAATGTTAGATGAACGTAGCAGCATAACAGGCCATTTTCAGACATTTATGTCAAAATCCTTGTGCCTGTAAAAATGGGGAGTTCCTGTATCCAAGTACAGAAAAGGAAAATGATGAAATAAAATGTCTTTTAACAGAAATATTTAATTTGGGAAATAACTAAATATGCCTTGCAAACAGGGCCAATTGGTTGCCAAAGTGATGGAAGTGCTTTGTTCATGCATTTCATGTGATGAACTTCTGAACAATTAGCTACAGAGACTCAGATATGTACCGAAGAGATGCGTAAGATGAGCACAGCATAATTACAGAAAACTGCTCAACCCTCTTAAAAATAATATTCATATAAGTGATTTCCTCTTAAAATCAAATTACCTGAGAATATATACATTACTAGGTGTCTGAATACATATATGTAAGTACTATAAAGATACCAAAGCTTTCCTCTACCTAGAATATCAGCTTCGGTTTGAAACATCCTCTTTCTAAAGTGTTTCTTCACTTTTCATTGTACTGATAGCTGAATGTCAGTTGGAATTGGTTGCATATCAGGTGCAAAAAAGGAAGGAAACCTTTTCAGAAAGCCTGGGCTCCAGCCCTGCTCTGCGCTGAGCTGTTTCCAGCTCCCTGAGCCTGGAAGAGGCTCACTTGCTGCACAGCATGGGACTGTATTGGGCGCAAGACGAAAACAGAGAGCTTGAAGAGTGGTCTGTAAGAGCAGTTATTTGACAGTCATTTCGACAATATGATAAAAACAAGGTGCAAGCAAGGAACTTTCATTCCAAGGTTTAAATAAAAAAGCTTTCAAATACTTTATTCTATAAAAGATAAATAATTGTTTACACGTTATGCCGGTGTGCTAAAAACCAATCCTTCTTGGCTTCTTTAACCATCCCTCGCATGTAGATGAAGTCTGAGTGTTTCCAGGCTGATGCTCAGTTTGAGGGCTGCGTTTCAGGAGCTCCAGCCTCTCGTGTCCCTTCAGTGTTCAGCTGCTCTCACATCCTAGAGTCGTGCTGCCTCTCCCTCTGCCTGCAGGAGGCTGCAGTTCTGCTGAGAAGGCAGCCCAGTTCATGTATTAATAGGAAAACCACAGACGAGCGAGAAGGGGGAGCAGCCGTGCAGCAGCTTTCAACACCATCAGATACATTAGCACAATTAAAAGACAGCTCTGCTTTGGGAAGACTAAATACTTATTTCTGGAAAGAAAGGCTTCATGTTAAAAACATCACTATGAACTATTCCATCAGTTAAAAGCTGCACACAGAGAAACTAAATCCAACGTAAAAGTCTGTGTAAGGCTACTTTTATGAGCAGCAGTAAAACATTCACAGCTTACACCAAAGGAAAGCTTTTGGAGGAACAAACTCCCTTATCCCAGGATGGACCAGGCTAGAAGAATTAAGAGTCATTCTGTGGCCACGTGTGATGCATGGTGTCTTGGTTAAAACTCTGTTTGCAGTCCGTTGGGCATCAGATGTTACACTTTTTTAAAAGGCTGCGATGAAGCAAAAGGGAAATCTTCCCTCCCTGGAAGTGTTCCAGGCCAGGTTGGATGGGACCTTGAG
Organism: Geococcyx californianus; assembly: GCA_013389885.1. Classification (NCBI taxonomy): domain Eukaryota; kingdom Metazoa; phylum Chordata; class Aves; order Cuculiformes; family Neomorphidae; genus Geococcyx; species Geococcyx californianus. The sequence continues at coordinate 35,207 of VWPV01028403.1, read as the reverse complement.
CAGCCTGGGCTGGTGGGAGGTGTCCCTGCCCATGGCAGGGGGTGGAACTGGATGGGCTTTAAGGTCCCTTCCAACCCAAACCGTCCTGTGATTCTCTTCTATGAAAACTGCTTCTTGGCTTTGTTCTGGCTGCAGACAGGAGCCTTGAAAGGGGAAAGCTGGGCTCTCCAAGGAAAGTAAGGGCTCAGGGAATGGAAAGAAAGACTTTTCAAGAGATAAGGAGGTTGCAGGGGCTGTCTGAGTATGGGCTACTGGGAGAAAGAAGGTGAAGGTGCACACCATCAAGGAGACATTGATATTGAAGGTGAAAAACTTCTTGGGGACCCTGAAGGGACAGGCTGGGATTTGTTGCAGCTCAGCTGCTCAAGGTCCTGGAACAAAACACCTCTTCCACAGAGACCGAAGGGACAGGGAAGGACTCATTCATATACTGGGATATTTCTATTCTGTCTCAGTCTGACCTTTCTTTACAGGAGAGGAAAAAGTCATGCATCTAGTTTCTATTGTAACAAAAACTTGTTCCAGAACACACAGAATCTTCGGGTGCTTTCGGGAAAGCACTCGAAGGAAAGAGCAAAGCCTCAAAACTCTGACTGAATCAATATCTCAGCACAGCGTAAATTACTTTGCCACTTCTTGCCTTCGTACTTTCATGTGCAGAATGGGAATTTAACAGCTGCATAAGGCTGCTGCAAAAAGAATTAATTGATGTTTGTACAGTGCTGTGCAAGGCTAGCATTTTATTGTTACTTATTTGTTTATCCGTCAACCCATATTATTCTTTCATCCCAGTAATAATACTCTACAAATAGTACATCTCTTCAAAGAGGATGAAATCAGGACATTGGGGGTAAGAACTGACTGCTAACACGTATTAGTGATGGGAAGACTGTTTTCAGACATTTACATAAACATGTTAGGGAGAGAAAAAAAAACAGTATGAAATAGAGATCGGATCTTAAACAAAAAGTCACGTTACCATAGTTTTATTTTCACTTAAACTCCCTTTAATTTAAGGAAAAGTGACAAGAAATTAAGAGTACAGGTTAAAAATATAAGAAAGAAGAGGACACTGACCTGAAGAAAAATAAAATTGCACTGGTCAGTCTCGGTAGGATTCGTTATTCCTGACTATGCATTGTGCAGGTTCGGTGTCCAGTCTCCATTAGTTGCCTACATCAGTGGAAGCAGAGGCTTTGAAGGGCTGTTAAGCCCATTTCCTTTGGATATGCCGTGTTTTGAGATGTCCTTGAGATGGAGCCTTAGATCAAATAGATAAATAGTCCTTAGTGTTCATTAATGTGCGCATTTGAGCCACATAGAAACTGAACCTCTTGAGTGGGCTCCTTGCTTTCATGTGCCGCTCACAGTGTTGAGTTTCAACCGAATGCTGCTTGTTTTGGAGGATCCTGCTGGCTCCAACAATTTGTCACGAACTGATTTTTTAGGTTAAAGTGCAACTTAATAGATTTTGATGGACAGGTGTTGTAGTCAATTGCTTATGGCTAAGGGATTTTACACCTGGGTCAGGGCAATCCACAGTTTCCATACAGGCTGGGAGATGATGTGATTGTGAGCAGACCTGTGGGGAAGGACTTGGGGTGCTGGTTAATGAGAAGCTCGACAAGAGCACGCGGTGCGCGCTCCCAGCCCAGAATGCTGACTGTATCCTGGGCTGCATCAAAGGAGTGTGGCCAGCAGGGCAAGAGAGTTGATTGTCTCCATCTACTCTGCTCTTGTGAGACTTCACCCGGAGTGATGCGTCCAATTCTGTAATTGCCAACATAAGAAGGACATGGAACTGTTGGAATGGGTTCACAGGAGGCTACAAAGATGTTCGGAAGGCTGGAGAAGCTCTGTTATGAGGATAAGCTGAGCCAGATTGTTCAGCCTGGGGAAGAGAAGGCTGCAAGAAGACCTTCTAGCCACCTTGCAGTACCTGAAGGGGGCCGACAAAAAAGCTGGAGAGGGATTTTTTACAAGGACAAGTAGTTATAGGGTGAGTAAAATGGCTTTAAATTGGAAGGGGGAAGATTTAGGTTAGACATTAGGAAGAAATTCTTCACAGTGACGTTGATGAGGCACTGGCCCAGGGAAGCTGTGGATGCCCTCTCCCTGGAAATGTTCCAGGCCGGGCTGGATGGGGCGTTGAACAACCTGGGCTGGTGGGAGGTGTCCCTGCCATGGCAGGGGGTGGAACTGGATGGGCTTTAAGATCCCTTCCAACTCAAACCATTCTGTGTTTCTGTGATTCAGAGGATAAGGATTTTATGTGTTTATAGTTAAAGGATAATCCGTACACACTCAGTTCTCTGTCTCACTTAACTAACATTTCAGAGTTTCATCCTGCCTCCCCACTTCACTTACCTTCCATCTGGGCATCCAGCATCAGTCTGCTCGGAAGTTAGAATTTGAGGTTTTGTGAAGCAGACTCTCAGGCACTGGGTTTTATAAAATCAATTACTTATTACAGTGGGACAACAGCATGTTCAGGTCTGGAGAGGAGGCCAACACAAGTGAAGAAATCCCTGGGAAATTATAGCATTATTCTAGACTATTTACTTGAGGAGCACCCTTGAGAGGTGTTCCAGCAAGAGGGAAGATATTCGCCATGCAGCCACACTGCCACAGCCGGGAGAACTCAAAGAGGGTTCACCAGAGTGACATTTATGGTATAAAAAAATTGCACACCATAATAGAGGTATTCATAAGATTCCTTATACCTACAGTTAATTGGTGTTCACATGATCCTCATGTTTTTTCTGGAGGAGTTCTTAATCCAGGCTTTGCTCAGCCTTTGCCTCCTTCGGAGCATGTACCAAACAGCCGGCTCGGTTAACGAGGAGATTGAGCGCATCCATCACACGGTGGTAGCACATCATGGTTGAAGTCAATCAGATGGATTGTCCTGCAATCACACAGAAACAGACTTGTAAGCAACCTGAATTCAACCTAAATTGCCAATATGTTTAATAGTGCGTATAATTGTGTCTCAGGATCATAGCAGTCTTCAGACGGTTTCTGGAACCAACTAGCTCAAAAATAGTACAGGAATAAACAGGATTTTTTTTTCTCACTGGTTTTTAAAACTCTCATTATGCCATTAGTTTTCCTTTAAATCTTCTACAACGTTTATGTATTTTGGTTTGTTTGTTTTCTGTGTGGTTTCTATAACCAGTCATTGTGTTTCAGTGGACTTTGCAGCTGTCCCAATAGAAGAAATGTTACCCCTCTATATTTATTCTCTATATTTATTCCTTCTATCAGTTAATGGATTATACTGATATTTAACTACAATAACACAACCAAGGCTTTCACACAGATGACAGTCTGCTACTTTCCGAGTGTTATGAGACCCCACTATAGGATTCAATTGTTATATAGGAGTTTACTCTCCTTACTGTAGATCTGTGCTCTTCTTGTCTGTATTCTTCTACCCAATTGACCAAGCAATCTAGATGACTTCTCTCTTTTCCATGCCCCTGTAAAATTATCTCTGATGATTTCTTCCTCCCACTCCTGCCCAGTATTAAATAGTTTGTAATTCAATTACTCCGTATTAAAACTTGTAATACATTGCACTCATAACTGTGATAAAATTGCAATTCTGAGTCACAGTCAATTAGCAATTTTGTGACTGTCAGTTGTGCTCCTGAACCATGACTGCAAGAACTTAGATCCAGATCCTTAGGGGGTGCAGTAAGAAGGACATGCCTGGGTTTCAAAGGGATTAAAACTGTTGAATACATCTGTGAATTGGAGATCTTAACCTGTTCATTCAAACTTCACTTTGGAGCACCAAAATTGATTTTAACTTTCTCATAGTTTTCGGAAGTGGACCATTCATTTTAGACTCAGTTTCTTCTGCTTGTCTGGGGAAACCACTAGATGCTTTCGCAGAACCAGTAGAGAGTAAATCATCATTTGAAAAGGGCTGCTCTTGGATTGTGGAGCTGTTTATTTTAATCCTTTCTAATCATTCGTGTGCCATCTAGTTCTGTGTCCCTACCAAGCCACACTCCCACTCCTTTGCACTGGTGCGCTGTGCTAGAGGCAGTTTCATAACTGACAGACCAGGAGCACTGGAAACTGGGCATCATTTTTCTCTCTCTGAAGCAAATGACAAAAATCTGCAAAGCATTGGCAGTGCCTACAGATTCTTTATTTTGTTCCCCACTGATTACACAGGATAAAAATCAATTTTTTTTGATCCTGTGTTACTTCTAAAGTCGAGTTCACACAGCACTCATGCTTGAAGACCAACACTGCTACTTCCCTACTGTTGCGTTGGGGATTCCCGATGGAACGCCCAACTGCCTTTGTTCAATCCAAATAGGATATGACAGAAGCACTACTTGGAGGATATCATGGCTGATGTTCTTTTATTTGATCTTAGGAAAACAATGCACATTATAAAAATGCAAAAATACAATTCTTCTGGAACATTATTGTTCTTTTCCTGGAAAATATAAAAGGATATCAGAAATTTCTAGGTTTTCGCATTTCAGCAAATAGGTCATGATGTATACAGTAAAGATAAAGAATGTAGGAAGAAATCAATTCTGTTATCATTTTAAATGTATGATTCACTACAAGTAAACATATGTTTCTATTTCTCCTTTTTTTCTGCGCAGTAATGAAGTTTTAGGTAATAAAATGTGTTGCCTGAAGATAAGAAGTATTATCTAAAACACATTTCTGTCAATTAAATTGTCTTCTATTACTTCCATTGAAGTGCTAGCAGACTTTTGATTCGACTGATTTTTAAGAATACTGAAGAACACAAGCCATTGGAATTGGAATGCACACTGCTAATTTATGATGTTTAACCATAATGGAGATAGCACATAATACTTGGGAAATTGCTTTTTATTATGAATGAGTTCTTAGCATTTAACTTATGTTTTTTTATATAGCTATATCTGCCACAGAACCTTCCATTTTTACTCGTAATACTGTTTGTGTTCTTATTTAGTGTTTTGTCCTCGTAATTAGCCATAAAACTTGCAATGAAATAATGCTGAAGAACTATCCTCCTATACATTCAACTTTTTCTAATGAGCTCTCATTGAGATAAAGCTCAATCCAATACTTAAATGCCGATGAAGTAAACTGCTTGTCTTTTAAAGGTTATAATGAACTAGTACTTATTTATATTCACACTGTGGTGAATGAGCATCCTTACAAATATGTAGCTCATATAACTCATTTACTGTAAACCAGCCAGCCCTGGACATTTGAACATTGTGCCTTACAAGCATTTCCAGACAGTTCAAGTAACAGACACACATTTTAGCTATGGCACTAAATTCTCCTCTGTTCTCTTTCAGTAACTCAGAAATTCTGAAGGAATCCTTGTGTCTTTACATGGATATAAAGGAGGGAGGACTGTTTTTCAGTCTTTGGCTTGCTGCACGCTCCTCTGAAAAGGACACGAAAAGATGCACCGTTCAGAAGCTGAAAGTGATAATATTGGTTGGTGGCTGTCCGGCCAAGGTGACAAATCTTCTGAAGCTAGTGGTGTTGCTCATGAAATGATTTCTAGTTCATGGGCCAATCAGTAAAGTCTGGATTCATCTCACTTCATTTTGGCCATCTGGAAATTAGAAACACCAGTCACCTCTTCTAAGTGTATAAGTCTATTAAAAAAAACAGTCTACATCCAAGCTAATCACTGCAATTAGTGCAGAAGAATACTTACAATATTTCAATTTTCTGTATTTACTTTAGGAAAAGAGAAATCAAAAATTCTTCTTCCTTCCATTGGCTATAAAAGAAATATAAACTGTTAGCTGGGATGAGGACATCTGCATTGGAGGTGTCTGCATTTGCTCAGACAAAACCCATCCTAGGTATCTGCTCTAAATTTTCTGCTTTTGTAGCAGACAGGACAATTCATTTTACACATCATTTGTTTTAGGATTAATATCAGTTGTAGGATGAGATGAATCACTTTGGAACTGTGTCATCTTTATTGTCTGTAGGAGGAGCCTAGATAGTTAGCTTAGACTGAATGCTTTTTAGATGACTATAATTAAATGAAATGAATCTCAGCCTAAAGGGATATCTCCTACAGGCCCCAAATACAATGCATATTTCGTGTTTCTGTTGGTTGCAGCAGGTGGCCTAGAGATCAGAAAGATACAATCCCTTCCCTGCTCTCATTTTGCCTCTTGTGGTAAGAAACCGGGCAGAGCAGGGAGGAAAGGCGGTGGCGGTGGGCAGGGGAAGAAGCGGGGAAGGTATAAAATTGCTCGGCTCTATCGTGACCACCCTCGGTCGCAGCACAATTGCAGCCTGAGGACTGCAACAAAAGCTGTGAAAAGTTGCTCTGTCTCTGTGGTAGCAGATGGTGGGGATTATGGTCCTCATGTGCCAATGCCTTCCCCGGAGCAACACCTTTTTTTGAAAAAAAGAAAAGGCAAACATTTATTTTAAGTGTGCAAAAAATATAACCTCACTTTCAGCTTCAAAGGAAAGGGGCAGGGAATCATCTCCTAATCTTGCATGATATTTGCTATATATATAAAACAAGTGGATACTTGTTCATGTATTCCTTCTCCCTTCTGCCCTTCCTCCTGATTTTCTTTCTGCTTTAAACATAATAAAAAATATAGAAAAGTATCTTCTTATTCGCTACTCAAACTCTCATCACACATACACAGAAAAAAAAAGGTGAATTGAAATTTCTTTTAGAAATGACCTTACAACATCAGACTTCTCAAACCCTTACTGGTACATAGAGAAAAAGAGATTTTTTTAGAATCTTTTTGAGTAATAAAAGTTTGCACGCTTAGATTTTATGTGTACCCAAATAAACAGACGCCTTTAAAGACGCCTGGTTTTCAGAAGACAGAAAACTATCCACTTGCCATTGGCAAATCAGTCGGCCTAAGGCATCTCACTTTAGGCTCCTTAGGGCTCTTCTATTTGTATAAATAAAAATCAAAATAGTGGAACTCACTAGGAAAATTGGGAATGTCTAGAGAAAATGTTAATATTAGAGACTCAACTAATCTAAAATGTTAGCAGCCCACAGGATGTGACAGGTTATGTAAGCCAAGAGTTTTTCCTTTTATCTTTGTAAAGCAAACACTTTGAAGGCAGTTATTAATGTTTCTTAATCAAGATATTGCAAGAGCACCATTTCAGGAGTAAGTACAAATTAAAAGTTGGCTGAAAAAGATTTAAAATAACTTGTTGCAAGCTTAGACTGTAGACAAGTATTAATAAATCATCACTCAAGTTATCAAAGTTTGTGTTTTCTTTTTCAGAAGTCATTAACTGGAGCCTAGAAACAGTGAATTTCAAAAAAATCACCGAAGGCAACATCAAGGCGTAAAATCTGAGGCAAAAAATAAACTTTTTTTTCCCTTTGCATCTGACAGAGTTATACAACAGATGACACCCAGCATTATGCAGCTCCTACAAGTTCATGCAGACTTCTCCCTGTGAACTACACCACCAGGTCAGAGAGACGATTGGGGTCCAGGCACTCACTTCTTCTTGACCCTCAGTCTCTGTTTCCTTCCATTCCTCCCCCTGAAATTCTCAACCAATGTGTTTGCTGAGGCACGGTCCCAAAAGACAAAGACCTCAGCATCATGGATGACTCCTTTTAGCTGAAAATAATACAACGCACTCGATTCCTTCCCCATCTTTCCAAAGGCAGCAAAAGCTCTGGAACAGCTACGTGGCTCTGGGAGTGATAGTGACTGATCCATCCAAGCTGGTGGTGATGTCAAGCTCTTGCTCTCTTTTGGCTTTTCAGTGCTGTATATGAGATGAGTTTGAGTTCATCCATGGTTGGACACTTCACTTACCCAAACAAATGAAAGCAGGAAGCCTGTAACATTTCCTCTTTCCTTACTCAAATAATCTGAAACTGTATTTTCCCACCCCTTATCTGAGGTGCAGAGCAAGCAGCTTTCACTGCCCTAACCTGCACTGCCATAAGCGTTCCGATACACTCTTTCTCACTTCTCCCCTCTGTACTCAAATTCCTCTTGGTGCTTTGAGCTACTTTGAAATAATTGTATTAAATTCAGAACTAATCATATAGTTTGGTGAAAATGCAATTATAGAGCAATGCCATCGTACTTGTGTTATTTTATTCAGGATTTAGCAAAGAAATTTCCATTCATCCTTTGGGTCACGATGTAATACGTGATCATGCACTTTTCTCTCAGAGTTTCAACAGCTCACAACCAACTTCAGGTCTTAATTTAAAACAAAATCACGCTCATGTAGCTTTGGGAAATATCCTTTCTAACTGTGAAAAGTGTGGTTATTAAACTATTGATTGGACTATAGCCCAAAGACTCACGTATTGCACAAACTTCCAAATGGGTACCTATGTAGAAGCTGGAACAGCAGCCATCACTTCAGACTCAGGATGTCAGACTCATCTCAGCGTACGTAGCTATCCAGCTGTGTAGGTGGCAACATCTAAACCGCATGGTCCCGTATGCGTCTGAGCTTCCTTTATAGTCATGGAGAGAACAGGCCCTTAAATTACATGTTTCATACGAACCATTACAGATATCTACCTCCAGAAGGTTCGATAAGTGTCCATTTCTCTCACTGGTCTCTAAGAGTCGAGAACCACAGCTAGTTCAGGTATAGACCACTACTTTGTAGGCTTTTAAAACTGACTGAGTTGAAAAATCCCTGAGGTGCCTACAAAACATGAATGAATTTTTCCTTACAGGCTCCTTTCTTCAGGAGAAAATTTTTATCTCTGGTGCTGAATAATGTTAGGTTTCATACATGGAGAACACAGACACAAAGAATTAACTGTTCACTTCCAGGCATACTGAATTTCTAATACTCAGTTTCTGGGAAGGAAAATCACCCAGGAAAATGCTTCAGAGATCTGTGGGATATCTGAGATCTGAATGCTAAGACACAACCGAACAACTAAACTGAAGCCTCGCCTTCGTGTCTAGCTGTACAACTCAGAACATCTTAGCAATATGATAAGTGTGATGTACAACATGTGATGATCAGCAGGTAATGAGCAGGGAAACAACATTATATAAAAGCTAATATTAACGGACATACATGGAAAACCAATCCTAATTTTCCCGTGTGCAATGTTGTAACTGGTTGCTGGCATTGAGGAACATGATCTTGAAATCGCAATGAAAAACTTGGCTTAGTGGTTAATGATGACCGAAAAGTAAATTGCAAAAGGAATTAAGAATTATTAGGAAAACAATTTAAAAAGTAGTAAATAAGACCCAAGACCCACTGTAAAATATGGTGGATTCATCCTTCATTCAACATGCAGTTAAGGGTTTCACCGTGCGTGCTTGATTCATAAAGCTTGGAAAGGGTCACAGATTTTGACTGGATAGCTCAAGCACACAACATTGTTTCTTTCTTTGATGGAAAAAGCATAAAATATAAAGTTTGCCACATGAAAATGCATGATGTTACACAGAAAAACTAATTTTCACGTCCATATAAGTTACAAACACTTGCTAATCTTTCTCTTGATCTTTCCTAGAACATGAAGCGAATAAGGTTGAAAATAGGAATATTCACACACACTGTTCAACATTGCATTTACACAATATTCTGAAAACTCTTTTACTGTTTGCGTGTGTATTAATACTGTACATAATTTTATATACATGTCCCTAAGGGCCACGGCTACGTGTCTTTTAACTATCCCCGGGATGGCACTGGATCTCAGGGATCTCCTGTATCAGGTAACTTTTATGGTCAACCACAGCTGTAGCTTAGTGTGCTGCTATTCAAAGACCTCAAATGAAGTGTCACCATGGTCATGTCAGAACACGAGAAATACAGTGCCCCAAGTCAGCTATGAAGAAACAACTAATTTCTACCTACTGACACTTCAAAAGCAACAATTTATCTGGTGGTCTACCAGGGGTGTCCAGTTCTGGGCCCTCAGTTTGAGAAAGATGTGGAGATGCTGGAGCGCGTCCAGAGGAGAGCAACGAGGATGGTGAGGGGGCTGGAGCACAAGCCCTGTGAGGAGCGACTGAGGGAGCTGGGGGTGTTCAGCCTGGAGAGGAGGAGGCTCAGGGGAGACCTTATTGCCCTCTACAACTGCCTGAAGGGAGGCTGTAGTCAGGCAGGGGTTGGTCTCTGCTCTCAGGTGACCGGTGACAGAACAAGAGGACACGGTCTCAAGCTTCGCCAGGGGAGGTTTAGGCTGGACATTAGGAAGAAGTTCTTCACTGAGAGGGTGATTGGCCATTGGAATGCGCTGCCCGGGGAGGGGGTGGAGTCACCATCCCTGGAGGTGTTTAAGGAGAGATTGGATGAGGGTCTTAGTGCCAGGGTTTAGATGACATGTAGGAGTTGGTGTTGGGCCATAGGTTGGACTGGATGATCTCAGAAGTCTTTTCCAAACTTCTGGTACTGTGATACTGTGAAGCAGCCAGGAACACATCAACCTCCACTGGACCTTGAGAAAAATTTCTTCTCAGCTATGAACAAGGTAACAGCTCTAGCCAGGGCTTTGGGGGGATTTTCTGTCCTCAGAAACATTTGGTAATGCAAACGGTTTTCAGTTATGTTTTTCTTTCCTGTTGGCTGATGCTCTTCTATCCCAAGGTCATGTCAGATAGTGCAGTTTCCTCCAAAGCATTTCCTCCTGCAGCCACCAGGCTGACGGGGCAGGATTTTAACTGCAATATGTGCTTGAAGGTACTCACACAGAGTCAACTCGGACCCAAAGTGAGGAGTTACAGCAGTGCTTCAGTCAGGGGGAGTTCCCAGGGCCGGGGTGCGCGCAGCTAATGGGCCCTGTGGCGCATACCCACTGCACTCCACGTCGTAGCGTACACCCTGCTGAAGGAATATCTTAGTGCTGAATCCTTCTGCTTTTAAAAATTGTTCAGAGTTAAACCTCATCATTTTCGTAAAATGACATCTTGTGCAACCACCGTATAATTTGATCATTTTTTACTTATAAACAAACGCTTGGTAATATTGTATAGAGCTGTAAAAAAAAAAAAGTAAATAACACCTAATCCACAAATTGGATGAATGATAATCACATCTTAATATTACAAAAAATCTCAGAGCAGGGAAGATGTTAGGTGTTTGTCCAGCTTTAAGTCTGTGTTTACAATCTATTAAAAAGATACAAATGCATTTGATGGATCAGAATAAAATAAACATAAATATCTAGAGAGATTATAATGAATAGGAAATGAAGATATGCTGATTTTTAAATATGAGTTAAGTTCTTTGCTGAACCTTGGTTTTAATAATTAATTTTGAGGAAGTTCCTGGTTGTCTGCATAGGTCTACTCTACTAAGTTGATATTAAGTAATGCTAGTAATGATTGTGCTCTTCTGGATTTTTTTTCCTTATCACTAGCAGGATGACAAGCTAATTGGAGGCATTTTAAAATACACTAAGAAAGATCACAGGCATAGAAAGCCAGAGGACATTTTGTAGGATCCAAGAAAAAAAACTAATTTGAGAGGATTGTCAGGAGGCTTCTATTTCAAACTTGCTCCTTAATATCAGGTGCATTCATGAGACCTAACCAGGGGGCTCAGGAATTTGTTGTTCAGGTGTTGAAAAGCTCCAAGGGCAACTTGATCCAGTGCCTGACTGTCCTAATTTTTCTGTATATTTATTCTGAACCTCTCTTACACCCATGATCTCTTGTCATCCCACCATGCCAGCTTCTAAGAGCCTGGATTTATCTTCAGGATGACCTTATCGTAGTTACGGGCACCATGCCGTTAAGTCCTCCTGAAGCTGTCTCTTCTCCTGGCCAAACAAGCCCAGATCCCCCACCGTCCTGTGAAGGGCACTTACTCCAGTTCCTGCTGCCTGACCATGCCTCACTTTTTGGTGACGCAGCATCAAATTCATACCAGTTCACCAATACCTTTTTCTTTTGGTGTCCCCAGACTGGATGCAGTATTGCAGCTGTGGGCTAATGACTGTTGGTTAGAGAGGAATCGTCCCTTCTCTCTACTCTAGCCTCTCCCTCTGCATTAGCAACCCATAATCACACACAGTATCACNTGAGACCGTGTCCTCTCGTTCTGTCACCGGTCACCTGAGAGAAGAGCCCCACTCCTGCCTCACTACAGCCTCCCTTCAGGCAGTTGTAGAGGGCAATAAGGTCTCCCCTGAGCCTCCTCTTCTCCAGGCTGAACAACCCCAGCTCCCTCAGTCGCTCCTCACAGGGCTTGTGCTCCAGCCCCTTCCCCATCTTCGTTGCTCTCCTCTGAACACCCTCTAACATCTCAACATCCTTCCTAAACTGAGGGGCCCAGAACTGGACGCAGCACTCGAGGTGTGTCCTGACCAGTGCCGAGTATAAGGGGATGAATAATACTGCTGCTCTTTGCTGCCTGGCCATGTTGCTGGCTCATATTCAACTGTTTGCCCACCAGGACCTCCTGAAAGTGTTTTTCAGCAGAGCTGATCCCCAGCTGGGCAGTGGGAACTCATATGAGGTGCACAATTTTTCATTTTTTCCGCTGCCAGCTTTCATGAAGTTCCCGTTAGCCTTGTCCTCCAAGCTGTCTCCATCCCTCTGAGTGGCAGCCTCGCCCTTGAGCGCGATGACTGATTTTCAGTTTGATGAAAAGTCTCACACAAATGGTGCCTTAGATCATCTGACAAATTATTTTTTCTTACAGTTTTATCAAAAATAAAAACAGATAAATATCCTATTACTTATTATTATCTGTAATAAAAGTTATTTGTCATCTTTCCACAAAAAGTAGCATTTTATTACCTGAGTAAAGAGCCCTTAGGAAAAATGTTATGGTAGCCTTGGTTTGAGGAGGCTTGGATTTTCATTAAACCCCTGTTTCAGCTTGCTAGATGAGCTTTGCATAATAGGAATAGGCAGCAACTATTGCTCAGTGTAACTCAAGAAATATGTCTTTAACTGCACCAAATAAGAAAAAAGTTCCAAGAAAAAAATACTTGGCTTCTCTCCTGCAGCCAGTGCTGAAGTGAACACTGAATAAAAGAGAAAAAACAAAGCATCACAAAGAAAAAAATCAGCTCCTCTTATGTCTTCATCATAGCTGACTAAAGTCGGATTTCAAAGTACTTTTCAAGCTGTTTGGATACACATCAACTTGTAAGGGTAAAGGGAAGAAAAAAGGAAGGGAAAGAAACTCACCAGCTTTTCAGCCCTGAGCGCCAATGAATTGTATTTTTCCCCCTGTTTCTTTGCAAGACTGCTCTGTTTTTTTGTACAGTTTTATTTATGTGGCAAAGTATTAACTCAGCAGTAAGCTAACGGCCACATGGAGTTATGAGAGGACACATTTGACTTTTCTGCTGAAACACGATATTCTTTATGAAACAATAGATTGTACAGGGGAAATAATGATTCCTGGGAGACCAAATACCTCAGGAGGTTGGGATGTGCAACTGGGCTTTAAATTTCTACCTCAGCACTTTGCATGTCAACCAGATTAGTAGTGACCTGAAACTCTCGTCTAACACCTTGGCAGTTCCTCGTGCTTTGCCATTTGTAAAGGAGCATTGGGAAGGGAGAGCTGCTCCTCATTTAGGGAACAAAAACAAAACCAAATTATTGCCCCTCTTGTTCTGTTGCAGTAAAGTAAAGGCTTTGCTTCCGCTTTAGTTTAAACTCTCAAGTCCTTGAGGAGAGTCTCTGAATGCTTTCTCATGAGGCCATTTGGGCTGTTCCCCCTGCAGAACCGTGTCCTGAGCACAGCGTCATTATATGCTTCAGCCACCAGTTTTCTAATTCCCCCTTGGATGTCACACCAGGCCACAAAGCGACAGTGTGCAAAAGCAAGCCTAGGGCAATTCAGCGAAGCTCCCGGCATGGTCAGAGCAGGCTGGTTACTGGCAGAGCACCAGATTTGTTACTGACAGAACTGGCTGAAGTGGTAACTCCTGAATCCCATGAAGAACTTTTAGTAGGACTTGTCTATAGACTCAGCAGTGGACTGAACCATTCAAAATTGTGTAATTGTCTGGACTATCGAGGCGCATGATGGCTTGTGAAAGTCTGAGCTCTATTACAGAGGATACAGAGAAGAGTGCTATTTAAAAACATGTTGAGGAAGTGCTGCAGCCCGCCTGTAACCTTGTTGTCAGGTGGCCTGTTTACTAATGGTAGTACAGAAGGCTTTTAAGCTTAGTCTCACAGTGTTCTCGTTATATTTAGCTGTAATCAGTAGCTTAAATTCAGTTATCCAGTAGGAAACACTTAAGTTCTTTTTGTAACTCATGGAGAGGCAGAGAAATATTCCAGAATATCTGTCTTAATCTAAAGTAAGTAAGGATCATTTGCCCTCTGGAAGTAGTCAGCCTTTTCCATTTCTTAAAGAAAGGGTCTAGACAGTTGGCACAGATAAGGCATAACACTTCTCCATAGTTTATATGTGAGATGAGATGAATCTCACTCACGGGTCCTCAAAGCTTTCACCATGGCTGTGAGTTCCCTTCTGCCTTATAGCATCATCTTATGGAAATTCAAGGCAAACTGGTATTTCACAGACTGTGCTCAATAGCCTGAATGCACCTATATAACGGAAAGGAAATCCATGAGAAAAATGCAATCCGTAATGGAAAACTTGATTTGTGAAGCAGAGTGGAATAAAAGTAGAGAAGGATCCTGGAACCTAAGGTGGTTTTGAATATCTTTGAATACCCAGAACTCAATGTTACAGCATCAAATATGACTCCCAGCTACACACCTTTCTGCATAACAGAGAACAACCTACTGTTGCAAAGTCATACGGTAGGCAGCTGTATTTCGGTTAAGGAGACAAGCCCTAGTGACTGTCTCTTGAGTTTCCCAGCCTTTGGGAACAAACCAACACAGGCAGTGGGAGATGGGAATGTGGATTACAACCCACAGTGCTAAACAGCCTAATAGGTGCTAAATAGGTGATGATTCCACTGAGGTACGGAAGATCACAGCCTTTCTAATATATTGGTGGCCCCACATAACCACGTTTCATATAAATTTTGCTAAGATAAAATCCTGCTTTCTAATAGCCTCTTCAAGGTTTTTCTAAGTGTCTTGGCAACCTTTCTTTTAATCCCATTCATTTCTTTCTCTAGCCTTGGTGTAAACTTCTCTTAATATAAAAGTTGCTAGGGAGCAACAGAGGATACATTTCAGAAAAGGATTTTGAAATGGAGGAGGAGGAGAGTTGGAAAGATTTTATATTCTCATCCCTCAGTACCTTTTACTCTGACACCTCTCAGATAGGGCTACACTTCAGCCTGATGGTGAAATGTCTCCTTGGCATCCAGATACTGTCTTCTGTTTGATAAACAGTTGGGGAATTGGATAAGAGAATAGTTTAAAGCAAGCATGACATAAATGGCAGCAGGCAGAATCAATTTCTCCAAGAGTGCTTGAATACTTGGTTATAATAGAGCTAAATATTATCTGTTGTAGTGTCCTGATGTGTATATTGACTGGTTTTCCTTTGTGACGAGAAGTTTCATGGTGTCTTTATTATCAGCACTTGCAGAACAGGGCAATACTCGTTTGAACTCAATCTGCGGCTTTGAATTTGTCAGATACAAGAGCACAATTGTGCAATGCAACTCTTGATTTTCTCAGTGACAGCAGGTACGTTCAGACTAGCTGTGTGATCTGGATCAGAACCAAGGGCTTTGTGATTTTCTCCCCAAAGTTGTGACTACATTCAGAAAAATCCAAACACATCGTAAAGCCATTTAAAGCGATTAATGATACCTACAAGTAAGTGATAAGAGTCATTACTTCCAGGTCTGCTATCTGCTTCTGAGGTCACAGCTGCAGGTGCAGACCACAAACTGAATCGATCAGCCAGTAGATTCTCTGTTTTGTCTAGCAGGAAGGCAGAAGAAGAAAATTCCTCAATGACTCCTTGATCCTCGGTTCTCTACCAGTATAAAGAGTCATTTTTAGCAAAATCACATAGTGCTCCTCCCCGACAATGTCCTGCATCCTGTTGTAGTCTTTTGGAAGTTCTTCACCTCCTAGGTCAGGAGTGTCAAACTCACAACCTACTGGCCAAGTTCAGTCCTCCACTTTGGTTTTTCCAGTCTGGCACCTCATTTCTACCCAGCAGCAGCACCAAGTGCCTTCACTCTACGTTCCTGCCAGAGCACTGGTCACGTGTGCAGCATGTGTGACGTGCGTGACGCCGCAGGAGCAGGAGAATGGTGGGAGCTGCTCTAGGCTGACAACCTGCATCTTCCACTTTTGGGTTATTTACCTTTACTAGAGGTATAGGTTTCATTGATGTCACTGTTTTCTTCCTCATTGAGATGCAGATATTCTCTTTTTTTGGTACTTTTTTTTAAAAGAGGCTATGCAGCCTGTATTCCAGCTGGTTGAGAAAGCCTGTACACTAATAAAGAGAAACAGAGATCTAGCCTAGACAGTTTGAACTCCTCTTTAGCAATACTTGCATTGCTGGGGCACTCGGTAGGGACAGACACTTGCCATAGGAAGACTAGAAAATCCTGAGAAATAAGGCAGTTATCTTGGAAAAGGTGGACAAGTGCCTTCAGGACTATGCACTTAAAATTCCACCACCTGTCAGTGTAAGGTAGGTGTGGAACAAATATTAGATCTTGCTCTGTGTCGTGTTCTACAGCCCTAGGTTCTGAGGCTGGAGGGACAGCTATGAGTTCCATTCCAAACCAACAGGAACCTTATCATGGTAATTCATAATTCCACAGATTGAACGGTGATAATTTGTCTCTTTCATAAAGCTGTAATTTTATTCTTTCCTGCAAAAAGGAAACATTGTAGGTTTTCAACATTTAAGATTTCCCTGCCTCCCCATTTTGTCTTGTCATTGTTAAATCTTATCTCTACTTCTTTGTTTCCACTATTCTTTTTAAAGAGTCATAATTGGTACGATTATCCTTGCTATGAGAATAATTAGCTATAGCTTTTTGGCACATTAAATGGGGAACATTACATTTTAAACAGCAGTCACTAAACAATGCTGCTTTGAATAGGACCATAGAGAAGAGGCTCAGGTGAAGCGATTGCTAATTTTAGCAACTTGAACTTTATACCTTTATAGAAGAATATTAATTCTGCAGTAGTTTTTAGCCATGAAATAGACAAAGCACTTTGGCCTCTTTTTAAAATAGGCCTTTGATATTTTTGATGATGGGAGATGGTTGCACAGTGAATCATCCCCTGATGTGTCCAAAAAAGCCTTGCTCTTACAACAAAAAGAAAGTGTTTGATTCCTCTCCTTTGTGGCTGGATAAGTCAAATATCCTCTAATGCAAATAGCATCACCCAGCAACACCTGCATTTTAGACATGAAATCTCTCAACAGAGAACTGGGCAATGTCACATCTCAGAAAATAAAGGTTACTGCATTTAGAGTTCTCTACCATTGAAAAAGCTGTGCCATGTTTAGCAAAAGTAAAAGTAGGGAACAGGTACATACAGGTACCTCTACGATATTTGAGAGGTCTCAGATCAGTCTGGGTAGATGCAAAATATCCTTCCTCTACCAAATGTACTAGGAATTTACATATGACAAGACTGTTTTGAGACAGTCAGTTCTTCGACTTACCCAGACATTTTAGTTTTTTGGAAAGGCCATCTGAAAACCTGGAGGTCTAAGAAGCTTGCTCGGCATAAGTGGCTTACAGTGATGAACTGGTCTAGTAAACATCCTGTTAATAGCACTGCTGCAACAAGCCTTTTTTCTTAGTTAAAGAGGAAAATGGAGATGTGATAACACTACTGAAATAGGAGCTTTAAATTTTTTCTAGAACTGGCTTTGGTCAGCAGTGAACTGCAGAATTATCGTAATAATGTAACTCAGTGTTCAAGAGTGGTAAGTACAGCATGATGGAAATCTGATGGAACTAATTGCTGTAACTAACATCATAGACACTTTAATAAATTGGAATATAATTATCAGAAATTCTTTAAAAAGCATTGTTACATAAATTAAAAAATGCTTAATTAGTGGAGTTATTACCTTTGCAGCTTTCCCCAAATTGTTTCTACCAGGCAATGTTAAGCTAAATAACATAAAAAATTACTTACATTGACCTAATTTCTACTTTACTAAGTCTCTGGTTTCTATACTGGTTTCAGGATGATCCACCTGAAGCATATCTAGCAAAGCTAAGAGGTATTGTCTAGACCCTCACCTGAACAGGTAGCTAATATGAGGCTAAATGAACACCTTGGGATTTAAATTCCCCAAACGTACTTGAAACAGTTTCAGTCATGGGTTAACACTTAAAAAATTAATTCAATTCTTGCCATCCTGGTTTCTTCAGCTGTGTGGAGTGATACCTCAGCAGTCTGGGTAGGAAACACCTCTTCAGGGAACAGGAATCTCAGGAATCAGAGCCTCCTTTTTCCCTTTGAATATTTAGAAGAAAAGAAATCCGGCTTCTTGCCCTGCACTAACCACATGGTTATTAAAAGAAGAAATAGGAAATTACAGTCAGTTTGAAGCACATTATAGGACTGAGAAATACATGATCAGTTGCTGAAATTGCTTCAGCTGTTTTTCTGCAAACTCGAACAGTTTTATTTGATCCTCCGTGTCTTAATGACTGTAAGTGCAACCGGGGGTAAATCTTATTTTAGTCTCAAATAAGACTACATATCCCCAAAGCGAGCCTTCCATTCTTCCCCCAACGTAGCTAATTGTGTTACAGATTCTGTGGTGCAAGGGTTAATTATTATTATGTACTTTTCATCTGGCACACTGGGCAATAACTCTGCTACCACAGTATAAACAAAGTACAGCAAAATTACAGTTACTTTAGATCCTCAGAAGAAGACTAAAATAATTAGTGAGCACTCTTGATCCTTTATTCAATGTCATTGTGCCAGGGACTGACTTCTATTTTGTTCTGCCAGAATGTTTGGTACTTCCATAACCATCTTCCATTTGGCTTAAATAATTTAAGTGTTAATTTTCTCAGATATTTTGCATCTGCTGATTATTCCACCACAAATAAATGTGCAGTTTGCGCGTGGCTACATGCCCAGTTGATTGCCCTTCTAAACTAGACATTACCAGAACCAGCACCGTATCATTATGAGGACACTCTCTGTTTCATGATACAACTGAAACTGCCTTGCCTTTTTCTTTCTTCAGAAGGTGTGTTCAGGGTCCTCCCCTGTTAGAGATGCTTTTCAACTTCTGTCACTATTTTGACATTTTGATGCATCACTGGGGAAAGCTGAAATAGTTGGTTTGACACCGGTGTCACAACCTTCCGTCTTTGCGTGAAAGCATCTATTACTGTATTTCCACATCTAACCATAATCTAGACACTCGTGACAAACCACAATAGTCATGTTAGCCCAAGTGAAGGAGAGGAAAGAAAATCTTCACAGCTCACTGGCAAAACACTTTGACTTGCTAAAATAAGATATGATTGTTAATATTTCACGGAGTCCCTTGGAACAAAAGCAATTCTCCATGCTAAAAAAAAAGGGACAAATGATGCGAAATTACAAGTGAAGTTTTTGGATACCTGGGGGGAAAGAATCACAAGAAGAACGGCTGTACAATGGAGCAGGTTGGGTACGTTTATGGAATCTCCATCCTTGAAAATTTTCATAACTCAGCTGAAAAATACTCTGAGCACCTTATCTAGTGTCAAACTTTGGTCTTGATGGGGAGCAGTTTGGGCTGGATGAAGTACAGAGTGCAGTTCCCCTCTGCCTGTAATATTGCACGATTCCTAAAATATTTCATGATTTCTAAAATATTGTGTGACTTTTTTTTTCTACCTGCCCCTCTCATCATGCACAGAGGGCACTTTCTCAGCTAGCTTTGACTGAAAGTCTAACTTTTAAATGAGTGGATTCAAAGAGAGAAAACCCATTCTAAAGCTAAAAGAACTTAGAAGGGTGTAAAGGAAGTGTTCAAATTAACACTAGAAAACATACAGTTAAACTATTTTACCAGGAACATGCATGCTTATGCATGACAGAGGCCACTAGGAAAGCCAAAATTCAAATACAAATTCTTTAGAAATTATGTGTGGAGAATATACGCAGTGATATCGGGCTCTATTGAAATTAAATAACAGGTAAAAGAACATGAAAAATATTGTACTGCAAGGATTATTTCAACCCACCTTCTAAGTATTTATTGACAGGTGAGATGCATTCTGTCCTCTTGGTAGAACTGAGTCTTCCTGGTGATAAAAAAGTAATTTATTCCCTTTTCAAGGAATGCATTTCTTTTGAAGTCAGTTCACACAATATCACAGTCTCACAGTATCATAAGGTTGGAAAAGACCTCTGAGATCATCGAGTCCAACCTGTGACCCAACACCTACACCTACTCCTACTTGTCAACTACACCCTGGCACTAAGAGCCTCATCCAATCTCTCCTTAAAACCCTCCAGGGATGGTGACTCCACCTCCCCAGGCAGAGCATTCCAATGGCCAATCACCCTCTCAGGGAAGAACTTCTTCCTAATGTCGAACCTAAACCTCCCCTGGCGAAGCTTGAGACCGTGTCCTCTCGTTCTGTCACCGGTCACCTGAGAGCAGAGACCAACCCCTGCCTGACTACAGCCTCCCTTCAGGCAGTTGTAGAGGGCAATAAGGTCTCTCCCCAATATATTAATAGCTAATATATTGCTTTTTTCTGCATGTTGGTGTACATGCTTGTACTTGATTTTGGGGATCTGTTAGTGTGGAAGACACCACAATGATAGTCAATTGAAGAGGTAAACACTGGAGTCTTCGATTTCTTAATTCTACATTTATGAGTGATGTGTCATTGCAAAGGAAGGTGCTGATTCCATCTGAAGCTGTAGTACTTTGTGTTGTTTAAAACAGTTTTCAGTATTAAAAAGAAATGGTTAATGCATCCCTTGCTGCATCCCTTGCTGCATATTTAAATACTTACCATTAAATTCCTACTGGTCATATTTTCCTTTGTTATAATGGTGAAAGCATTTGTCAGACTGACAGATATGGATATAATTTATAGATTTCAAAGTAAGCAAAGAAGGAACATGCATAAATATAGATCTCTACAGTAAAAGTCAAGAGTATGAGGGAAGGGATGCACTTTGATATACTCCTGCCAAGTTCTGATGCCCTCTTTGACATAACTATTTGATGAAGCGTTTTAGCTTTGTAAACTAATATTCCTCATTGACTGTGAAACAAAAAGCAGCTTGCAAAAGGAAGGGGAAAATAAAAAAGCATCTGTTTACCGATCAATCTGCTGGAATTAAACTTCCTCTAATATATACGAGAATGAACCTGAAAATCATCCAGCAGTAACAGCAAACAAGTGTTTAAAGGTGATTCATCTTTTAAGTCTCTTTAACAAGCATCAGTTCTCAAAGGGAAAAGTCTTCAAGTTGACATTTGACAAAGTTAATTTTAGTAACTAATAATTGATAGATCAGTTTTTTCTAGTCTGTTCTGCTTTCTTGATCTTTTGATCTTTTCTCAGTCTCCGAATAAGGTCCATTTATTTAATTTTACCCAGCAGCTCAATTATGCACAATAAGGGTATTTTCATTAATTATGATGTGAAATGTCTAATGCTCTCTGTGTCCTTTTGCTAGAAATCTAAGTGAAATAGAATCACAGCTTGGCACAATACCAAATGGTTCAGAACATCACCCAGAAATTCAGAGACCAAGTAAGGCACCCGAATTCTCTGAGCTGACTGGAACTGTTTAGATGAAACCTTCCCATCTGAGGAGCCAGGTGGTGGTTGGGTGAACGGGTCTGGCCCAGATCTCAACAGATCTGCTGTGTAAACACAAGAGAGGACACTTCAGGGCTTTGCTTCCTTGCCTTTTTATAGCAGAGGATTTTCATATGGTGGTCAGAAGAAGTATCGGTAGTGGGGAGATAAGAGGGAAGCCAATGAAACACGTTCTCTCTAGCAACATCTGCTGCAGCTCTTAGCAGTCAGAGCCTGTAGCAGTTTCTGTAGGTGCAAGCAGTTTTTCAGGCTTCCATACCCTTAGCAAGGCAGTTCCCTGGACTGGATCACTCCAAGTTGTGGACAGAAGAGAAAATCCTCCTAACCCTCCTCACGGGGTCCTTGAGGTCCTGCTTGGTCCTGTTGCACAACATCAAAACAAACCATGGTTGCACTTCCAGCCTCACAAGTGGAAGATGTGCATCGTATCCTGCTCCACCTGTGCAGGTATCAAAAAGCTTTGTGCAAGATCTCTGTGAAGTAGTGAGTTGTTCTTTAATCAGGGCTGCCTCTCCCTTTTGCCCACCTGCTGATTTGGAGCAGAAGCTCTTTGGGAAAAGGATTTTCACGGCGTTGCTTGCATTACTTAAGTGAGGTACAGACACACCAATAATAGAAAGTGAATGCTATTAAAAGGGAGGCCAGCCTCCTTAAGAAGACCAACCTTCAAGTAGCAGTTTTAATGGAAATATTGTGAGTAATAATGGACCAACAATCTGAACCCACAGAAATTACAGAATGCATTTGCAATGCTATGTGGAGAAGAAGGAATTTTAATGTTTGAGAAACAGTTATTTTGCTAATATCAAACTGGAGCTGCCTGACGTTTTTCCATTGACAGAGAAATTATTTGGACAAAAATTGTTTATTACAGCAACTGTGACTGCTGAATTTTCTACTTTCCACCGCAGTGACCCCTCTCCCCCATATACTTATTGCATTTTGAGTGACATTTTGAAAGAAACCTTGTGACTGTGGACACGACTCAGTGATTGCTTTGCAGTTCTGTTAATGCGTGTTAGTAAGTTATCCCCACAGCACGGGTGAGGTAAAAGAAAACATGTTAAGGGGTGGCAACGCAGGGGTATCTGAAGATTCTGTTTTCCTTGGGCCTGTGCATATTCCTAGCCCTATGCAGGTAGAACGGCATCACTCGAACCCCTGCATCTCAGCTGGGTGGTTTAGCTACTGGCTGAATGCAGTACATTTTTTAATTGCAATGACAATTTTGGAACTAATTGTCTGGTCATTCCCCTAAACTATTTTATAAAAACCCCTCTGCAAACCATTTCAGCTTCCCAAATACAAAATAGGACTTTAGCATTTTCCCCATTCCTTCTGTGATTTATTCCTTCCCTTCTTCTTTCAGTGTTTTCCCCTCTTTTTCTCAGTTAGCAAGTTAGTAAAGTAACATCCATAACCTGAAAATTCCAGGTAGCCAAAATAATGAGCTTTGAGATTAAATGAGATTTAAATGCAATGACATTTGAGACTCTGCTATATTTTTTTTTTAGAGAAAGTAACAGGCTTTGAATATTTGCTTTTCAAATCAAAATAAATCAGTTAAACTAAGTTGTGTAATCGGATCATTAAGTGATATTTTAGACTAAAATATTTCATTTTAATTGAGATGCCACCAATCAATTGTTTTCATTTTTTACATGCAACCTGGAATAAGAAAAGACAATACTACCTCAAATTGTTGGCTTATTTATCACAATGCAACAGCTTCTTTTTATTTTTTATAACAGCGTTTAGTTGAATTTTAGGATACTTTTCTGAATCTGTAATTTTCCTGTTTCAAAGACATTGACAAAATTAATAAAGACATTTTACGGAAACTGAGTCATAGGAAAAAAAAGATTTAATTATTTTTAAAAAAATATATGGAAAAGTAGCTTCTTGAATGATAAAGGGCATCTTATAAGGGTCATCATTTGAGAAGGCCTGGTTGCTAGGAGACCATGACTAAAAGTGTTCAGGATAACAAATGTTTTATTTTAAATAAAAACATTAATCAGTGTGCATGTTTAAGAGGTAATATATAAATACATCAGGCATTTGTTGATGAGAAGATCAGAACTGTTCAAAGTGGAAAAAAAGACATTATATTAATAGGAAAAAATCAATTAATGCTCTTGCAAGCAATGGCGTCTGCACAGTGAGAGAAACTTGGGCAGATGACACAATAAAGCTTGAGAAAAGCTGCAAAATAAGTCTAGGGCTTGAACGTCGTAATGGGTTAGAGGTACAATCCCATGCGAAGGTGACAGGTTCTCCTTTGTGAACACACAGAACCTCACAAAAGTCCTCAGTGTAGCCTCAGTTGTTAAAATCATCGGAATCTGGATAGGGCAAGTGGGACGTCACAAAAGGCTGGGGACGGGTCGCCGTTCTGAGAACGGCCGCCCGCAACGATGGAGGCTCAGGAGCTGCGTGGAGGCTGCGGCCCTGTCAACGGGCTGGCGCAAAATGACACGCGAAGTACATCTCGTGTTCTATTTGGGAAAGAAGGCAGAATGGGGAGGAAAGGAATCCAAGTACATATCTCTCAAATCTGATATGCGAATGATTTAAATCCCTGCTTACCCTTTAAAAATTTAAAGCTTAAGGGAAATTTTAGGAACACTGTATGCCAAAACTGGAGCGCGGTTTATGGCTTCTAACACCCTTCAACAATGACACTGAAGCTTTACTCAGTTATAATATTTCCATGTTTATTTACTAGATATAATGTTACACATTCTTTGCTAACTACAGAACGTAATCCGTGAATATTTTCTGGGGCAGAATTATTTTATATTTCATTCTCATTGTCAACAACTCCCTTTTCAGGATATGAAATTCACTGTTTGTAAATCTCAACACAAATCTACCCAAACTATTTAAAAAAATCCCAGTTCTGCACTATTTAAAGCTTTTCATTTTAATAAAAATACTTCCGAAAAGATTCTTGAGTTCTGTTCCAAAGTCTAAAGACTGCAGGGTTTTCTGAAAAGCTTCCTAAGGCTTTAAAAATCTGCATACAAATTAATCGTGCAAACGAATGTAAGTTTGGAATATTTGTATCATAAAGATTTCTGTCAGAAAACCACCGTTGGAAATAACATGCTGTTTGTCGTGTAATTGTTACTATTCACTAAAGCAGAAAAATCAAGTGCAGAGAGCTAAAGAACTGACAGCCTAGTTATTTAAAACTACAGGTTGTCTCCTGGATGACAATAGTTTTTGAAGTAGAGCCTAACCCATGCCGAGAAGTTGCTTGCTGGAAATATAGATAGGATAATACTTTAACACTTTAGTTGAATAGAATTTTTAATTTTTTTTTTCTTAAAAAATGAGAAAATGCTACACAGAAAATGTGGTGAATGCAAGAAAAGCATAGAATCTCTTTAGGTTTTACTTCTCAGTGTTTGTTTATGCAGAAATACCTAAATTCTTTTCAAATTATAGAAGATGATTTCAACCTCATAGTTGAAGACTGGCGAACTGAATTTCCTGTTATGGTCCAGGAAGCAAAAAATTGATGATGTGAACTTGTTTAATGTGCAGAAAAATAAATCATTGTCTAAGATCTGGTGATAGCATCTGCGGAGAGGTGAGTATTGCCCTAGTGACACTTACGTTTGTGTTGCCCATGGTCAAACACTCACACCCTCCAATCTGAAAAATGCAAATATTTGCAAAGGTGCAAGAGAGAATATTCATAATGGAGCCGTGAAACAGCAGGGAGGAACCGAGAAGGAATCAGCTCTCAACACTTGTACTTGAAAAGAGCAATTTATTTTTTCTGGGCAATAATTTCCCTCCTATAAAATGAAGATACTAATTCATTCTTTTCCTTTAGGTAAAACCGGTGGGAAAGTAGTTTTTGTATCATAAGCAGGTTTTGTATCGTAAGTTTGTGGAAGCGTAGGTTAAAGATTGGCAGATGAAGTAAATGTTTCTTACACATCGGTTACAACAAGTACATGTATGTTTCCATTAAACTGTTGGATAGATAACCCTTATTTTTCACTTGATCATATTGAAACAACGATACTTTGTAAAACTGGATTCTGTAGTTGATAAGAGTATGCCCTGTGGATTTTATTAGTACAGACACCCAAGCTGAAGTTGTAGGCAGCTCTTCTTGCCTCATTCACAATGGTTCTACTAAAGTTGTTAAGGATTGAATCCAGTCCATCAGTAATGACTAAGTAGAATTAAAAAGTTTTATTGTAGTTGAATAATTACTGGCTGGTGCTGGGACCTGCACAAACCCAGCCTGGTCCTCGACTGAAACCCAACCAAAGCAAGCATAAGCAAAGTCAAGTTCGTGTAGCTCAAAGAGACTTTTGAAGAAGTTTAGCAAAATCTCAAACAGTAAACCAGAGCTTTGGAAATTATTGTTCCTAGGATTGTTAAGAAAAATACCACCTTGGGTGAATAGATGGTTTTTTTGTTTTATGTTAACAAGCACATTTTATTAACAAATCTCTAGAGATGTTACAGTACCTCCATCTCAATTTGAAGGTAAAAAATAAGGCATATTAGATTTCAAGAGGATTTGCAAAGCCCTCAGCACTTTCATCCCAACTGCTACTACTACTTACTTTGCGTATTTGCTCTTTCTTGTTCATCCCATCTAGCTTTAGGCACTTAAATTAAAGTCCTGGTCGTGAGACAGGTCCAGGTCTTAGGTGCGTTAAATTGTCCTCCAAGTTGCTGATCTTTTTCTGTTGACCAGAGAGGAAGCTGGAGCTCCTACCTGAAGTACATCATTTTAAATGACAGATGCAGTCTTCAGTGATTTGCTAGTGGTTTTACAGGTTATAGTTTCCTAAAGAACATCTGTGTTTTAATCATGTGCCACTTGACTGTATTTTTCCTTAGGTGCTGCAGTAAATGTTATATTTGCTTCAAGTTCTGTTGGTGCTGTCTGCATTTAATTCCAGTATTTTACCTGTTTGAATCTGCACTTTGAGGGCAGGCTGAGAATCTAACCTTCCTCTGAACTTTTAGATCCTTTTAAAAGAAGTCAAATCATTAACAGAACAGTAATAATAATGAAGAATTATTTTTTTCTGACCATGAATCAGAGCAATAATCATGGTCCTCCCAGCTTTATGAAATTATGTCTCTGATTTTGATAGAGCTTGGAGTTGATAGCTGCATTTTCCTGCCTGCACTTGCGCAAACCTTGTTGTACTGGATGCAGGAAATTAGTGTTTGCACCGTGAATCGTGGACTTGGCCCCGCTTGGGAGGTGCATAAGGTTGATCTTTCCTTTCTTGGTCAGGTGTTATTCACAGAGTTCAGATTTCCTCAACAGTGAATAACACTGCGCTCTGCTGTGTGAATAGGACAAACTAAATCCTGTTTGTCACTGACATGAAATGTTTCAACAGCAAAGGATGTTTTTAATAGCTCTTTAAAGCCATAAATGTGTGTGTCTTTCTGACCAAAGAAAGAGAAGTTCTAGGTAATAAATATTTTTTTCCGTGGAACATCAGACCTTACATCGAATTAAAAAATGACTGACAGTCATTTCACTTGTCACAAGTGTAGAAAAACACTTCTGTATAATTAATTCTGAAAGTAAGGTTTATATCCCTTACTAAAGAACAGACATTTGTTCCCTGCTTTATTCTATATATTTCTTTGCCTTCAGCTAGTAATCTTTCTTTGAAATACCATGGAAACAAGCAAATATGCCTCATTAAACCTTCCTTGCAGGGAAGAAGAGGGAAAAAAAACCCAAAAAAACCAGAGAATCTTAAAATCATGGAGTAGGAAAGAATAAAATAGAAAGGGTGATTAGAATTTTCTTTTTAATTCTTTCAGATAAAGTAGGATAATTTTCTGGGAAAATAATATCAGAACTTACTTCCTAATGCTCCTTTCCGTAGTTAGATTGCATCGTGCCCGTGTCTGTAAGAGATGAATCAGAGTTGATATCTTGCAATCCTTTAGTGTAGCTAAAATAACGGTTTTATATATTGTTTTCTAAGAGATTTTTGTTTAGTTTCCTGTAAAATAGTGCTACGAATGCAAATCTTGTATAAATTAATATCTGACAGTTTATACATCAATGTGTTTAGAAATATTTCCTTGCTGTTGAAAAAGCAGGCCAAATTTCTGATGAGACTCTGCTAAATTCGGTAGAGCTATGCTGATCTATAGCAGTTAAACACTCAGATAAGGAAAAGCTAATATAACAGAATTTGCAACTCTGCTCTTTAATAAGGGATTTAAATTGTTTTGTACGTAGAAGCAATTTTAACTTTTACCAACACACCTCACTCTGCTTTCACATGTCATTGAGATCTTAATGAATTTGTTGTGGAAGATCCACACAGAGCTGTCAGTTAGAATCCCCCTCCATGTTTGCTTAATTCATGTTCCACAGCCTTAACTAAGGCAATGGCTGTGAGGACATGCCTTGAAATTAAACTCCACTTTTCAGAAGAGTCCCATAATTTTAAAGACACACTTGGTAGCGAAAGCGATATTGATTTAGTCGAGTTAGTATTTTGCACCCTGAAAACTACTTTAGCAAAAGAAAGATCAATAAATTGCTTTCTTAGATCAGTCTATGTTTTTATTTAGCTGGCAGGCAGCATAATTAATTTCCCAATGTGTTAATTTCTAACAGTGCTAAGGCAAATGTTCTCAAGACCCCTTTACACTGAGACGAGTCAAAGCTAAAGAGAGAAATACTGCGAGCTGCATACCAGTGTGTGTGGAGGCAGCCCGAGAACGATGTGTGTCAGGAGACTGAGAGCACGCACGGATGCGTCTCAGACAATGGGGGCAGTCAGAACAAACAGATTCCTACTGCAGCTTCTTGAACTCTTGTATCCAAGTTAGGTCCCTCTTTAGGGCAGTCCTGGAGTAGCCAGGCCCTTTTAAAAATGCTGAGAAGACCTTGCACTAGCTGGGTGAGGAAGACCCATGCTTCATCCATGGATGGTCTTCCTCATAATGGTGTCCATTGAGTCACCATCCCTGGAGGTGTTTAAAAGATGAGTTTCTTAGGGACATGGTTTTGTAAGGGGAAAGGCACGGCTGGACCTGTCCAACCGTATTCGGAAAGGTCTTTTCCAACTGGATGATTCTATGATTTTATGTCTTTCCTCACCTCCAAAGATCTCCCAGTTCATGGTGTCCCAGCAACTGGAGCTCTGTTGGAGTTAAACAGCATTCTGAGAATTTTTCCCATAGAATACCTAAGTTTTTATCTACCTGGAGTAGATTTAAGTAAGTAGCTCTGTGATCCAGTTCCCAAATTAGTCTGAGGGCATTTTCAGAAGAATACAGCATGTAAGGGAGGGTAGATTCATCAAAAGATATTGATGAACTAAATCCAGAGCTTGATTTCCAATAAAAGGTTTTAAAAACCAAACAAACCAAGAAAAAATCCTCAGGAAGACTGAAAGTGAAATAGCATTAATCTTGTGCCAAGAAAAGTCACAGATCCCAAGGTGGTTGCCTATTCAAGCAAAGAAATAAGTCATGTCAAAAAAATATCCATGCTTTGAAAATCATTTGGTAAAGCATCTCAAGCTGTGCAGCCCTGCTGCAGCCACATTACGAAAGGGAGGCAGAGGCAATAATTGTCTAGGATTTCCTGCCATGTCATTGTCTTTCTCCTGACCCACAAAATCCAAAATGCCAGTGTCTCCAGGAGAGAAACAAGTGCCTCTAACGAGATCCCCAAGTGACTGTAGACTGGAACACTGTGAGTACAGCACAGCCTGATCAGTCATTAACAATTTTGTCCAAGAAAATGTGGTTTTTTTCAAGAAAATTATTGAGGTTTTATAAATCTATTCCTGTGACAGAATCACAGTTCTTTGAGGCAGAAAGACAATTCATTAGTGCCTTTAGTAAAGGCTGTTCCTTTTGAAAGGCAAAGGTGTTATTCTAAAGATTTTAATGGCAAAATGAGTTTTTCTTGTTATCTGACTTCCTACATGACTAATATCACTTTAGAAACTATGCACATTAGCTTGATAATCTGTGGTTGAGCTGCCAAATACCCTAGTCGTTAGGAAAGACTCGTAGAAAGACCTCCATTCTTGATGGGAAAATTTGCAGTGGTGGAGATGAGAGGCTGAGAGGGTTTCACTTGTTCGACCTGGAAAGAGTGGACTTATGGGGGTCTTACCAGCACATAAAAATATCTGATGTGGGAGTAAAGAAGACAGAGCTGGACTTCTCTCAGTGGTGCTCAGTTATAGGACAACAGGCAGAGGGCACAAATTCAAATACAGGAAATTCCATTTACGTGTATGAAAAAACGTTTTTATTGTGTGGGTGATCAGATACTAAATGGATTGCCCAGAGATGTCGTAGAGCCCCTGTCCTTGAAGATACTCAAATGCCAACTGGACACAGCCCTGAACAAGCTGTTATAGATGACTCCTTTTGAGGGAAGAGATTGACAAGATGATCTCCATAGACCCCTTTCAACCTCAAACATCTTCTGTTATCAACCACTTCTTCCTGTAATCTAATAACCAATAGCCAATAACAGTTAATTATCCTTCACATAAAAAATCTACCTTTATTTCCTACTTAATTTTATCTTCAGATTCTAGCTGTTGGATCTTGGCTTGTGTTTGGCCACTTCATTAAAGAGCTCTCTCCCAGCTGCTCTTTAGGTCCTCTCATATCAAGGCACCTGTTAACCTTCTTTTTGATAAGCCAAAGGGTATTTCCACAAATAAATGCTCCATGTTCTCTGTTAAAATGGAAATTGAGCCCTTAATCTAGTCAATTAGCAGGCACGACTACTTTCCTGTCCAATTGCAATCTGTATAGATTTGACTGTTGAACTCACATTGTTATTTTTCCCTTGCAGTTTGTAAAGAGTCAAGACAATAAATGGTAAAAAATAAAAAACCCAACAAACAAATCACAAAACACCCCTACCAGCCAAAAATCGCCCCTACCTCTAAAGTCAGTAAGCAATACTATTTATTATATCATGTATACAAGAGTCTCTTTAAGATTCTGGCATCAGGTACAAATGACCTGGAAAACAGTTGACACTGAAAAAAGGCCAACTTTAAGGGCTAAGTCATATTATCCACCTGACATATCTTTTCAAATGATTTCTTATTGTTTTAGTAAGGAATATATTAGGATTATTACTAGCTGTTTAAAGTACTGGAAAAAAGACAATAATAAAAGATATAATCAGTTTAATGGGATAGATATTTGATCAAAATTCAAAGAAGAATTTACAGTTGTGAGTAAATTGACTTGCCCTGTTCCACTGGAAATACACTGCAGTAAGGCTACTGAAACCAGTGGTGCTTAAATACTTGAAGAATTCAACAGGGCATCAAGCTCCATTGACGGCAACAAGATACAGAAACTGGGAGTTTCCTTTAGGTTGTATGCTGAGTTTATTTCCCTGCTTCCATGAGATGGGCGCGTTGCTGGGTTCTTTTTGTGTTTAAAGGGCTCTGGGAATTAGAGAAAAACATATATTGGAAAAATATTTCCTTTCAGCTATAAATCGTGTTTAATTCGTGTTCATAGTGAGGAGCTTCTTCATGGAAAAACTTGATTACGATGTTGAACAATGTCAGCTACGTGGCCGTGAAAGAGCCCAGATCTTCTGAGTTCACTCCTACCTTCCACGGCCTCGTTACTCAAAGTCCATCTGATGCCCCGAAGTTTGAGGACACGTGCCATGGACAATACATGCTACTTATTGAAGGAAAGTTTAATCACTTTCCTCAATCGAATTTTCCGTATCGGTTCTTTGCTATTTTTTATTTCTTTTACTATTCTTACTCAACTTCTGAATAATCTCCATTGTCACAAGAGTAACAACGAATATTCAGTGGAAGTAATAACCTTGCTCCCTATGCCGGGATCAGTGATTTTTGTTTCTCCTGCTGCTTCTTTTATCATTCCAATATGGTAGAAGGGAGTTTTGTTTATTAATTTGCTAATGTCTATTGTTCCTGCACCTGTCTACTTATCTCCAAAAATAAAGTTTGTTGTTATTTTCTTAGTTTCTTTGTATAAAAAATCAAGTCCAAAGAGATTATCTTTTCAAAAAATAGAGAAGATATAAAAGTACAGCTGCTTAAGCAATTAGCAAAGCAGCATGACATTTGAGAGCCTAGAGCTATTGGAAATTCACCTGGCTTCGGATGTCGTTATAAACTCTAAGTTTGGTTAGGGTCACTGCAAGGGACAGGAAGAGCTGGAGTGGAACCAAACTTGCTGTCAAGCTCCTCTCTTTTACAGGAATTACTTCTAAGCCCTACATGTTTAAATACTTGGGGTGAGATTCATCTCAAGGCTGAGAAATGTAAAAGTAAATTGTCTACGCGTTGTTTTCTAAATGCTGACAAGTCGTGTGCGCTTGCACCACTGCTGCAGCAGATCAAGAGACTATGACAGCCTGGAAAGACAAATATTCAGCTGGGCTGTCCTTGTGTGTCTAATTTTAGGGGAGCTGAACTGCACAGGGTACTTAAGAGATGGTGGTTATAGACTAAATGAAATCTCCTTAGGGCATTTCAAATGACACCAAACTTCTGTATCTGGGGAGCTGAGTGCTTTTTAATTTTGATGGTTTATTTGTTTCCTGGAATCAGTCTTCCCATGTCTCACTTGTGTGGAACTTTCCTTCTTACTTGGCATTAGCCTTAATCCAATTTTACCATACGCATCAGCAAGATAAGAATTATCCAGTGCTGAACACCATAGATAATCTCATCCAAATATTATTACAGTAAATTCCCAAAGGCTCCTCAGGTTAAATAAGTACACTCACATGGTGAAGATTATTGTCTACCCCAGTCACTTTGTCTCCTTCACCGGGGACTTTGGCTTGCCTATCTAATTCCAAGCAAGATAATAAACCATGTCCACAACTTAAAACCTAACAAATCTCATCATAAATCAATAAAGAAATTTTTAGGAGGAAAGACGTGTACTTGTTTTCATTTCACAGAAAGGGGAAAAGGACAGAGAACAATGGATGAGCAGCGGCACTCAGATTTCCAGTTTAGCCAGTAACTGAATCTTGTCCCTTGAAACTCAGTTTCCATCCTCAGCCACTGGTTTATGTACTTCCCCAGAACTCTGCTCCTTTTCCCAGCAGGAACAACAATTAGAAAAAGCACAGAAATTGCTTAATTAATCTCCATAGAATTTGTTGTTGCTGAGAAGCATGTGGGGGGAGAAGAAATGAGAAATGAGTGAGCATGAGTGAAGAAAAGAAAAGCACAATTACTAAAAGTTTCAGGCAGTGGTGTAAGCTCTGGGGAGCGCAGGTTAGAGTCACTGCTTGGCCTGATTTGTAGTAACTTGAGGTGAAAAACTCTTCAGGCAAAGTGAATATCCGTGAATCTGACCTCCTGTGCTTTCAGGACAGACACACTTGTATTTGGGGGAAATCTGCTGCGAAAATATGATTCTTATCCAGGGCAGAGCGAAACGAAAAAAAGGAGGTGTCAGGACACCCCAGGTAGTTTCTATAGCATGGAATTGTTTTCTTCCATTCTCCTAATCAGCAACACGCTTTGCTACCAAAGCAAGGGTGAGTTTGCAGCAGCTCCCACAGGTACTCATCCTGGAACTTGTCCTGGGTCACCTGCTGCTCTCAGCTACAGATATATTTTGCAGTGACAGCCAAATAAAGGTCATTTGTCAGAGTGCAATGAGGATGGGCCGTGATTACTACTGTAATACAAATGAAGAATATTAATAAGCTAAATCACATTCCGAGTCCTTTCAAGGAAAAAAAAAAAAAAAAGCCCACTGGATTGTGGAGGCATTTCACTAATGGTTAATGAATATTTATTATTTTTGAAGAAGAATAAAGCTATGTCAGGATGCTTCATGGTCCTCTGTGTGAATTGTTTACCCTTGTATTTTCCTTCCCATCAACCGTCTCCACCAGGGTCTGAAAGAAATACTCTCGCTTTTCATTCAGGCTGCATGGATGATATGAATTCTGTTTGGAAAGGCCTGGGAGAAAGCACAACGTTTCCATTGTGGTACAGCTCGTGAAAAATCCCAAAGGTGCCAACCTGTATTTGGGCCTCGGAGACTGAGGGGGCTTGAAAGCAAAGGTGACATTCCCAGGGATTCAGAAAATCTGTTCGTAGGTGGGGGCAAAAAAAGCTCTTTGGGCCACAGGCATTTCCATGTATAATCCCCCCACGTTACCAAATGAGAACACGTCTCCGGAACACGCTTATAAATATTTTAAAAGAACAGGAAGAGCTGGACACCCTTGATACATTTTCTTGGAATTAACCAACTGTCAAAAGGTTTGCAGCTTCCCGTGACTCCGTCTTTCCCACGAAGGAGCCTTTTCTTACTGTGTCTGGCCTCTGTCCCTTCATCGAATTTCAGACATGACAATTTGAGGGAAAAAAAGCAACCCCCCAAAAACCCAATTAAAAAGGAGAGGAGGGGCTGTACTTGTGACAGATTTTACCATTTTACAAACGATTTTGAGGTTTTACATAGAAGGAAATATCTTGGAGTCGGGTGCTATGCATTAGTTTTCCACGGTGTAAGTGGAAGGTAAATATAGCCCTTGGTATTTTTGTCTATGCCTGTGTGCTTTTTAACGCGTTTTTGTTATAAAGGCAGAAGAGACATGAGACTCACGGAAGATCCATTTAGCTATCGATCACACATTTTTTAATCTTCCTTTTTTTAAGTGTTCATAAAAGTTTAGTTCTTTTTTCACCTTCTACTTTAAAGTTGTCTGTAGAAAATGTTGATTTTTTCCTGCTTGGAGTTTCCAAGGACAGTTTGAGACTTTAATTCTTGAATTTCATTAATTAAAATACTAAGGGAAGGAGACAGAAATAGATTTCCTGAGGTTTACCTTTCCTAAATATCAGTTTATTAGGTACTTCAAGAGAACCAGTCTGTAGCGTGTATTTCAATATTTTACTTTTCTATAGAACTGCCTTGTGCAGTCATGTCTGTGGTCCCGGAACAGCAGCAATTCCCCTTTGCACATACCTTTTTCTATAAATGAAATCACCCAACATTATAAAAGCAAGCATTGAAACAGCAAGGTCCAAAATCCAAAGAACTTAAATTCTTGAAGTGAACGGGTGAAGTGACCAGTGGACGAGGAGGGGTGGATCTGTAGTATGCAGATATGCCAGGGGAGGTTGAAAATTCTCTTCAGCAGCCTGAAGTTAGGTGAAGTACTGGAAATATATGATTTAACATCAGTGTTGCCTATTGAGAGACCCTTCTGAGCACCTGCTTCTCGTGTTGGATAGCCAGACGTGATATCCGACTGTCCATGTTCTGACTGCGTCCGGTTCCATTGCAGCTGTGATTCTGGGGATCTGCAGATTTGGCCCTGACACCTCCTGTCTAGTTATTATTCATGGGTATTTCCTGATTTTATTACAAAGGACTGCTTATATGACCACGTAAGTGAAAAAAAACCCTGTAACTCCTGGGATGGCAAAAGGATATTTTAAGGATGACACTTTTTTTCCCTTTGCATTTCTTTTTTTTT